>JAODKM010000118.1:25740265-25750499 GCA_026780845.1 Petrocephalus sullivani
GGAGGGTTAACACTGCATTTTGGGGGCCCCCCTCCCCTCACCTTGCCGCCTGGGGGCCGGGCAGACTCCTTTTTTTGCCCCCCCCCCCCACCTCTTCCATTCACCTGCTGGAATGGCATCTGCTCGGTTGCTGAGGTCACTAGTCTCCCATCTGTCCTCCCCCATGCGAGCGGTCATGCGGCCAGGCTAGGCTTTCGGCCCCCGGCCTCTTACTGTGATCCCACAGTCACTGCAGGTGGTAATTCATGGAAATGGCACCCACTAGTGTTGATTTGCAACTGCCCCGGGTGCATGCATCGCTAGCCGATAAAACCGCAAGTTAGCCCTCCCACCTTTCAAGGGGACAATAACACCCAGTTATGTTCAGTATCATTAGGGTAAACAGAGAGAGATGACAGAGTTTAACAGTGTTTATAATGTCCATACCTGCTCTTCTGTAAAATTAGTTGCACAGAAAACTGAGGAATGAATTTCCTGTGCCCAAGGATATTAAACTAATCACTGAAAATCACTGAAAAGTTTAGACACCATGTTAAATTGGGCACTGATGGAACCTGCCGTGACCTGTTTAATGCTGTGTTTTTTATTTGTATTTGTATTTTTTTTACATACATCACCCTTGCTGATTGCATGATTGAATTGTGATGAAGGACCATTGATAACCCATTTTTAAATGGGTTATTGTACTCCAAGGGGCCAGCAGAACAGGTGGGAGCTTTCTAACAACCAAGAAAAATCCAGAGAACATCAAATCCAGGGATTATGGGCTCCTGCATTCAGGAATGGCACAGGACTCGTCATACATGGTTAATCTGGAGGTTATTTGCTGAGGAATGGACCAGCCATGTCTTTCATTTTGAGTTCTGCACATATAACGTAATGTCAAAGACAGATTAATAATTGTTTGTCAATTGAGTAAATTTTTGAGAAATGCTTATGTTTCCTCACACATCTGCTGACAAGCTAAAATGCAATGTTATTGTTGTGAAGCCAATTTTGTTGTCCTCAGAGTGAAAAACAAAATAAATATATAATAGGATGATTGTGGAACATTTGAGATTAATACGGCTAATTAAGACATGTGCTTTGACCGAGCACTGTCATTCCGCTGTGTCAATTCTTCCCACCAGCAAAAAATAACTTCCTTTCTAGAGCATTCACCGTCCATAAATTCCTGGTGTCCTTGTCATTCGTTTCCCAAATTAAATTATCACGGTATGAAAACATAAGAATTCAGCTGCCTCCCAACTGAGAGTGAAGCGGGCAGGGACTCCTTATTTTAGACTTGCCTCATATTTAAATTTAATCCCCAAATCTCCCCCCTAATCTGCTGTCCCACACCTCATCTGTTGCACTCCAAATTTACTGATTCACACGTTCCTCCCTTTAAAAGGGTGCCCCTAGCCTGAAGGGCTTTTGCAAACTGAGATTTCTGAAGTATCCACCTTGCTCAGAATAGTATTGTCACATTGCTAACAGGTTCTGTGGCTACAGTGTCTCTCAGTAACACGCCGAGGATGATTTTCTAACGGCTTAAGTAATTCCATTCTCTGGCAGCTATCGGCCATGGATAAGTTGAGGCTGGTTGAAGGGCCAGAAACATATATTTTCATTATTTTCCGTCCCTGCTGATGATTCATGCACGGTAACTTCCATTGTTCTATTTCTCCAAACTGTCATGTGTGATTGTGCTGCGGGTTAGTTTACAATTCAGAGTTAAGTACCTTTCTCAAGGGTGCATCAGCAGAGATGCTCGGTAGGAAGATTCTCTGGGTCAATCCCATTCCTTAAGTAATTTCCCCCATAGCACAGTCTGAGGAGACGTTATGTTCTTACTCTTCTGACCTACTGCACCGGCATGCTAAGGATATTTCAAGCTGCGCATGTGTCTCTTAGGATTAAGAGCCGCTGAATGGGGGAATCTGAAAATCCCATAGAGCTTACAGTGTGTCCCCACGTTTACTTTCAGATGCACTAAAATCTGTCGTTGAGGAACAAATTAATAATTCAGTGGCAGAGGCGACGGGGCTCATCGTGCCTCTGATGAAGTGCCCTTGAAGGCCCGTGAAGGCCCTTGAATGACGGAGCCTCTCCCCCCATTTCCAATCGAGTTCCTTTTGTGCCCTTTAGCTCTGGGGTTCCTCTGAGCATTAGCAAAAAAAAAAAAAACAAATGTTTGCTCCCTTCAGTGTCCTTGAAGATGCTGAGGGAGCTCTTTCACACGTCCACTCCTATTGACCCCAGTTCCCCCCCTGCCAGCCCTCCCTACAGCGATGGTGTGATATAGCTAAACGAAACACACTGAGCACACACTCATTTTGTGACAGCTTTCCACTGCTACTGAAGTCACTGAGGTACCTCCAAATAACCAATAGCTGTGATGCCAGACCAGGAGTATTATGGGTAAATTCATAATGCCTCTCTCTGGGTACTCCCAAAGGCGTATATTATTTAGTCTGAAGTGCATTTTCCCCTGCAATGACAATCTGACATCCAGAGGTGATCTTCAACTGCCTTAATAACATTTGCTTCTCTCCAAACTTGGGTTTTGCACGTCAAGTTAAAAACAAAAGCAAATGAATAAAAATGACATATATGTGACTGCTGAGGGAAACCTTGAAATAAGACTTTTTTAATACTGATTTACTGCAGGAGATTTTTATGTCATGTCCTTGGCTGTAAAGCCTGGACATTTTCTATACAGAACATAATACTTGAGAAAGATTATCATACATTTATGTCATCTTCCAGTCAGCTTCAATATTCAATATACTTCCGGGGGAACATTTAGCGTTCTTGTTTTTTGTTTTTGTGAACTATGATACATTTCTAAGGCATTTCCAGGTGTCTGTTAAAACAGCATTTCCTTTACAGTGACTTGTGAGAGGTCACGTAATTATGAGTAAGGTGTTTCTGGGGAAAAGGCAGGCTGGGCATAGTCATTTAATTACCAGCGGGTGCCTGGCCCGATGTGAAACCCTTAGCCCTGTAAGCTCGTTCTCATTACTGCCTGGGACATCAAACACGGATCCGAATCAGAAACAGACCTCAAAATCCAGCACTGCCCCCCTAAAAAGCCTCCAGATCTCCTGGTTAAAAAACATAAACCATACTAATGATTTAGCTCCCATTGGGACTGATATTACCAAGGCTGGCTTTCCATTGGACTCATTAGTTGTGAAGTTCTGGATGGTGAAAGCGAAGCCATTGGCCGTATTTCAGCCAGAAGGTTTACCTAAAGGCATGCAGATAGTCCTGGCACACAGCAAAAGGCAGACATATCCTTTCTCTTTCACTGTCAGTTCATCATACTCAGACTGTTCTCTCTTTCCCCTCTGACAATTTTTTGTCCCAAGCTCATTTCCTTAATCACTATGTCTTCTGCAGCAGGTTAAGTACAGCAGAATGACTCCTGAACCCAATCTGTCTCCTATAAAATATATTAGGAAGAGGGTTTTTTATAGATTTTTTTCACCAAAACAAGTAAAGCTTCAAATGGCAATAACATTGTAATCAGACTTAGAAAACTTACAGAGCAGATACAGAAACCCAGCAGGAAATTAAAATAACCCCCTCCTTCCTTTTTATCTGTACAAAATGCAGAACCAGTTTCCTAACACTGGAATCATTAATGGGGGCCCTTATAATGATAGCAGTGGAATTTAATTTAACTTTATCGGAGGAGCATTAAACTGGCTAAGCCTATTTAGGAGGAACGATACTTTACAGCTGCCACTCGTGACTGAAATGCAGAACAAACCTGTGCATTCAGACTGGCTCACAGACTCACTGCTCTCTACACTCCCCAGTGTTGTCGTTACCAAGGCAACCACCACTTAGCCTGCACTCCTGGTAGCGACACGACTTACCCGGGGAGTCAGTTTGAATTTGGACACTAAACTCACTTAAAAATGGTTTCTGCTTATTCAGGAAACTGGTATAATCTAAGGTACTTGCATGTAGGTAATGGCCTGAAGTAAAGGTCATCAGGGTTATCAGAACCATCATATAGGTCATGGACACAGTCAGCTTTCCCAGTGACTTCTGACTGGTCCCTGGTCAAGGTCTCAAACACAGATGACATGATACAATGAAGGTCGGTGCCAGAATAAGAGAATAGGCGCTGTGTCATATCCACACCTAAATTTAACCGAACGGTGACTAGGTCGAAGTGCTCCCACTATCTGATCCTTCCTACCTTGACAATTGGCTTTAATGTCTCACAGATACCGAGCAGAGAACTGTGCAACAGGAAGTTGGTTATCACTGTACAAGGTGTGAAAAAGACCTGCGGTAGAGGTCCCACACCTTAGTTTTAAAATCAGGTTAGCAAACTGCAGCAAATGTGACCAGACGGGAGTGACTGGTAAACAAACATAACACGGCCTACGAAGACAGATGGGCCGCGGCCCTTCGCACGGAATGTGAGACGGACTCCATGGCACTAGCAGCAGGTGCTGAGGAAGTGCTTGTGATAGTGATGCTAATGCTAGTGCTGTAGAACAGGTTTGTCTGAAGACTGCTCATTTGAAAGGCCAGGTGGGGGATGTTGTGCAGGGCCGTGCAGTGCAGGGTGGAGTAGTCACTAGTCCCATAACAGAAACTTAAGCTAGCTGTGTAATCTTGCATTATCATTCATTTTCAACTATTAGAATTTTAGCCAAAACATTTTGATTTTGGCAATATTTCTTATCTTACTGAAAACAAACATTGCATGCTGTATATAATGTAGCATATTTTAGAAGACCATAATGATTCTAATATACCGAGGATCTGTCAGACAAAACACTGAGTTCCTTCCTGTATGTATTCTGGTTTCATGTTTGAATTTCCCCCATATTTTTGTTTTTCTGCTGTTGGTGAAGAGGTTTATGATTAACTTGATTAATTTCCTATCTTAAGCACGACTGGAAGAGGGAGTCAGATCGGCCTTTTTCATTTGGACTTATGTCAATGCAGGAGTCAAGTATGCGTCAAACTTTTTTGTAAGAATTCCAGCAAGATTAAATTAATCTGTTACGACTCCCTAGGGGTAAAGAAAAGGCTGTTTTCTCACGCTGACTTGGGGGTGTTTTCCGTTGTGTGATCAGATGCAATCCATCAGCGTAAACAGATTTCCGATTTGATGGGAGGTCCCTCTGTAAACCGCCTGTATTATGCATTCTGACACTCACACGTCTGCTGCTGACTGTTTGATACTCACAGGAGATGTCATAATGAAGGATAAAAAATGATACCTACTGCCAGCTGGTTTGGGTCGTGTTTCTGAGATTCATGGCAAATGCAGCATCTAATAAGCAGTCAATTTCTCATTCGGATGTGCAGGGTGGTAACAGATTACGCCATGGCGATCTTCTCGCTCACGGCTACAGACAAATGCTTTTATGAATCTGTCTTCCTCGTGTGTTTTGTTCATCATTGTGAAGAGTGAGTTGTGGGCAACTGTCACTGAGCATCTGTAAAGTTCAGGCAAGAAGAATCATCTCAGCAGGAGAGCAGGCTGAACATTGGTATAAATTTCTTACAAAAACTATAATATTTACTTTCATCTAATTTGCAATTAGCATTCTAGCCCAGAGAGACTCATTAAAAAAGCTTGTCATTAAAACAAACATCATGAATTGTTTACCAGGTCATTGCATTAGCAGATAGTAGATTTATATACTAAGAGTTTGGAAGGCCTATCTTGTATTTTGACAAAGGGTGATTTGCAGTCACAACTTAGATTTATTATCTAATGCTAAATCCAATATATCACAAAGAACATGGCCAATGTCACATACAGGGGCCCAAAAAACCTAATAAGGGGCATAATTGGTTTAAGTATGACGTTTAGAGACGGAGCTCAGCTTCTCCACCTGGGACACCATGAAAAATCCCTAGTTTAAGGGTACAGGATTCTTACTAGGGCTTAAATCAGCAGCCCACAGGGTAGAAGTCCATGTTTTTAACCACTACACAGAAAATGAGTGTCTTCTCCTCCTATCCTCTAATACCAAACTGATCGCTTGCAGTCGGTTGTTATCACTATAAACAAATTCCTACTTTCACCCTGGAGTTAAGTCAACGTTTCTTACATTTATTTATTAGATGCATTTGTTCAAAATGAGGAAAGCTTCTGCCCAAAGAGCAGGGCCTGCCAATATCCCTAGAGCAGCTGGTATTAAGGGCCTCACTCATGGGCTCAACAGTGATAAGGTTACTTAACTGGCCACTGGATTTGAACCCCAAATCCTCCAGACACAGACATAGATCCCTTATTCACTGAGCTATAATACCTTTGTCTCAGCAGAACGGACATGCGCAGGTTGTCTCCTGACTATAACACACCTCACTGAGCAGCTGAAAATAAATTGAATCACAGAAATAAAAAAATCAAATGCTGAGTGCAGATTGTAGCGACTAGACAGCTAGGAAAACCTGTAGCAGGATAGAGTGGCTTAGATCAATAAGGCAAACGTTCTGCTGCAGTGTCTGTTCCATGTGAACTAAGCTGGCAAAGGTCTGAACTGCTGTTCTTCGTGAACTTGGATCGTGCTCCGTTTCATTCTGCGTTCTCTTTATGGACGAGAGGACGGTGCTCGAGGTACCACTGCGAGTTCCTGTTCCAAAAATTTTAAAAAATGAATAACTAGAAAGGCATCAAAAGGATTTCACATCCGGTACAATCTTTTACAGAGCCAAACTACTGTTGCCCAGTATGCTGAGACGGCTGTTTTGTCTGAGGAGGTATTGTATTCTACAAATGGCGGACCAAACAGCTTATACTCAAATTTTTTAAAACTGAACTGGAAGCACAGCATTGGGCAGCAGGGTGGGTTGGTGGGTAGTACTGTTGTCTCACATGTCCAAAACTGGAGTTCCCCTGTGTTGTGTGGGTTTCTTCTGGCTATTCCAGTCTCCTACTGCAGGTAGGCTAACTGGGGTCTGAAATGCCTCGTTTCCACCGACACGGAGCCGGTACTGGGCTGGTTCTCGCTCAGTGCTTCTCGGGAACCTTTCCGCCTTTCCACCGATTTCGCAAAAAGAACGGAATGGAAATGTTATGTAGGCAGAAGTCAGAATAAAGTAAATGTTTATACGTATTCCGTTTTTTGGATTTAGGGTTTTAATTTCTTACAAGCTGCTGAACCGATAAAAATAATTTTTAGCATATGACTCATTGCACTCTGTCTCTTGTCTCTATTGCCTGTATCCACTTTCGTCTCCTTAAAGGCTCCACAGTCTGTGTGTGCGAATAAGTTTCTTCTGCTTTACCGCTGTCCGTTTAAGGATCGCACAATAGAAGAGTCTGCTAAAAATTTAACTTTGTTGTCTGCCTCATAATCTCTTCCGCACTCAAGCGCAACAATATTTTATTTACTCAACACCTGAGACATGCTTTATAATTAAATCTAACCAGCAAATCAATCGTTCATTTTTCAAAGGATATAAAAAAAAATTAACGGTATAACGTGAGTTATTCCACTAATAGGCTGGCAAGTTGTTTCACCAGCGATATCGTTCATGGCCTGAATTCTCCCGGTATGCAGAAGGGTTTGACGTGATGGCCGGTCCCACTTTTGCTGACGTTATGGTTCCAAATTCTGAGACAGCTTTTCCGCGGTGCCATGTTGGGGCCATTTCTTTTCTGGCCTGGGGCCCGTTTTTTGCCATGGAAACACGTAGGACTAGTTCCGGATTGGGAGAAGGTCTGACACTGCATTGATGGAAATGAGACAGAGGTTGCCCGTAGAGTGAGGCCGGGTATGTCCTGTGCTGCTCCGGCATCCCATTCAGGGTATGCCCCCACCTTGGGCTCTAGGGAGCCTGAGATGCTTTCCAGGAGGTCCTGACCAGAATAATCAGTTTGAAGATGGACGTATGGCTGAAGTAACATAGTAAATCTGTAGGTAACCTGAAACTGCTGTATGATCTATAAAAAATTGCCATTAGACCAGTGTTTCCCAATCTGGTCCTTGGGGACCCACATACAGTGTACATTTTTGCTCTCTCCCAGCACCCAGCCAGACAGTCCACGTTTTTGCTCCTTCCCAGCTCCCAGCCTGGTTTAGAGATAGCATTTCTGTACTTTTCTCTTATATGCCCTTACCACCTGAACTCAATGATTTATTAATGTCATAAAGTCATAAAAACAGGCTAGTTATCTTTAGAGTAGCATTTTGATTAGCACTGTATTGTATCCAAAAGGAAACTGAATGAAATTAATGCTGTGCTTCAGGTTACCTTACGTACATGTTCTGCATGTTCACTTTGGGTAACTGAAGGTGTCCAGGTTGTCCTACTCAAGGTCCCAGGGGGTCCAGAGCCTATGGGTGCAAGGCAGGGAACAACCCAGGATGGGGCACCAACTCATCACAGGGCACACTTACACCTATGGGTAAACTGCTAACTCCAACATGATAACACATGGAAGCCTGGCAGAGACTTGAACCCTGGTCCCAGAGATGCAAAGTAACAGTGCTAACCACTGCACTACTGAGACAGTCCACCAGCTATGTTTCATGGTTATAAAAAGAAAAATACATTTAACTTGGACATTTTCCCTCTTTGTATCTAAGCCCGGAATAAAAAAAAAAGTCTAGTGATGAAAGCAAACTTGTCTTTGCTGAGAGTGATTTGCAGTAGGCTTTAATAAATATATAATTGATAAATAAATAAATCATTTATAAAGTTATTCAAGTTATTTCATTGCTGTCCCGCTTCTTCTGTACTGGCAAATCTCAAATTGAAAGCCTACAAGCGATATCTCTGGTTAAAAACGACGTTCGTCGCTGTAGAAACAAAGCAGACGCATCTTTGCCAGCCTTGTCAAACAGCTGGCCGCCTGATCGTTCGCATTCACCAGTGTCTCTGAACTATCAGACACCCTCCCGGCCCCGGCCATAACCAGCCCTTTTTATTTGACCAAGTTTATCTGATTATCAGCGCTCGTAGGATGTACTGGCGAGCCCTGGCTTTACCGTATATTACTTTCCTTTACGCGGAATGCAGATACGCCTGTCATGCAGTCGCTTGTACGCATAGCAGTCCTTTCCCTGCTCGTTTCGTCTGTATGCGGTAATGTGTAATGGTTTAGGATGGAGGCAATATAAATGCAGCACTTTTAAAACCTAGATCACTTGATCAATGTAACAAATTAATGTATTATTATTATTATTATTATTATTATTATCAGTAGTAGTAGTAGTAGTAGTAACAACAACAATTAATAAGCATGTTATCATTATCTACATTTACTACGTTTAGTGAAAATTCCTGCGCCCCAGTCTCCAGCCTGTGCCCTGCTGGATAATACGCTGTTTCAGAAGATCTGTTCCGAGTTGGCAGTGCGAAAGTGCTGCACCAGCTCATGCAAGGAATGAGCACCTTTATTCCTAGCATATGTCACACCGTTCCGGTAATACTGGCGTAACTTTATCAAATCGTTGATTTTTTTTTTTTGGCTGTTGTTTATCTGGCAGCAGCAACCCTGACGCTGTAAGAATGAATATTTATTTATGCCTTTTTCCGACGTAGTGAAGCCACACTTATTCGGAGGCTGCGCTGCTCCATTATTCATTGTATTTTTAAGTCATGTGGATGTCTACAGTGCGCGGAGTCTGTAATTTAACACTTGACGCGTGCTGCCTGCTCACCCAGCTTGGATCGTTAACAGATGTTCACGCCAGCAGAGCATTACACCGTATATTTGCCTTGTGCGGTAGCACGCTGGTTAAGGAATTGGCCTTATGACCGCTGGTTTTTGGTTCACATCTCAAGAGAGTCATGCTGTTATACCCCTGAGAGAGGTACTTAACCTAAAACCGCCTTGATGAAATGGTGTTGGATTAAAAATACACTTCTTTCTAGGCGATTTTCTAATAAATACAGATGAAGGAGAGCTGGGCACAGCTCAAGGTTGTGAGAGGCTGGTTTGAAAAATATGACACACTGTTTTAAATGTATTGATTAACATATTTTTTTATATTAAAAAAGAACCATACGGCTTTTGTTCTACCCTTCGCCCCTTAACAACGTCATTAGAACAATCACGTGTTAATGTGATGCAGATGGCTTGGACTTTCACCTAAAACAGCAAATTTATTACACTTTCAAATCTGTTGATGGACTTTTTGTCTATTTTTGATGAGGATTCCTACCATTTTTTTGGTTAAAATATACACTCACCTAAAGGATTATTAGGAACACCATACTAATATGGTGTTTGACCCCCTTTCGCCTTCAGAACTGC
>JAODKM010000118.1:25751599-25777107 GCA_026780845.1 Petrocephalus sullivani
TTAACCAAAAAAATGGTAGGAATCCTCATCAAAAATAGACAAAAAGTCCATCAACAGATTTGAAAGTGTAATAAATTGTTATATATGGCTTTTCACTGAGAACATGAATTTTAAAAAAGCTATCGAAAAGGTTGTGTAATTGTGTTGGTATTCTGACATCTGCTGCTATAAACGAGCCCTCTTAAACAAATACTGTTTTACATGATGATGTCATTTTCCTGGCTTTGTGTGTGGATTTTGCATATTGTCCCCATATGGTTGCACTTCCTCTGAAAACGCTGATTTCCCTGATGGACCCCAGTCCAGGGTGTATCCCTGCCTAATAGCCCAGGCTTCCTGGGATTGACTCACCACCTTGTACTGGGAAAGATGTTATGGAAGGTGATGGGATGGACATTTGGCATCCATGCCATGCTGTGGTACTAGGCTGTAATGGGCGGGAGTTATCACCCAGTATCTGTGGATTGTGACAGGTATGAGAGAAGGTGAGAGACAGACACCTGAGGTCTGCAGGCAATTGCACCTGTTAATCATAGCCTGTTTATGCATGGGGGCAAATGTGCTGTGATTACCCTCTGTGCCAGCTCTCACACTGCAAGGGAAAAAGGGAGGGTACATGCGTGTCACACACACACGCACTGGACTCGCTGGAGCATTGTGCCCTTAAGTGGGATGGGGTGGGTCGTAGTCAGTCTGTGAAAAGCCTCTAGGATTCCTGCCCACAGCACCTCCCCAGAGTAGCGGCTTTAAGGGCGGGAGCGATTTATTATCATATTGTTGAATCATATTCCCCTTATAAACTGTAATGAGATATGAATATCCTCCCTAGTCAAATCTATCAAAACAGAGATAGCACCTTGGCCCAAGCCCGGCCCTGGAATATCGAACAGTGTTTACAATGTGGAGAGAAGGTCTGCTGCAGGCAGGCAGCTCCTGAGGTTCTCTCGCTGTGGAAAGTGTCTGGCGGTAGCGTTTGTTTGACAGCCTCAAGCGCTGAACATAAGGCTACCACAGGTCAAAGCTTACCCTAGGCTGCAGTGGGAGACCTATATTATTCTACAGTGGGACACAGGTCCCAGGCTGGACCTATAAGATTTTATCAGTTTCTGTTATTTTTTAATCAGTGCACTTTATTGCTAACACAACAGTGAAATCCCTGAATTCTAAATCTCAAAGTTACTTGCTTAGCAAATATCGAACTCAGAGTCAGAGTAACTTTTTTGGTATCTTTGTTTCTCCCATTTATGGTGCTCCGAGGAAGGGTAAATAATCATACCCTCTGTGTGAAGGACCTTGCGGGCTGAACAGTAGATTCCCACTGCTATTTACTGGACTGCTATGGTAGTAGTCTCCCTTATAGAACAGTGCCTCACTAATTCTAATCAATTATCCTGCCTCGCAGTGGGTATGCTCGTGCACCAGAATCCCCCCACAATGGATAATCAATTTCTCTTGCCACCTTGCTCAGCAAATGACAAGGACTCGATGCCGAATCAATGATTTGACACTGTAGATGCCATAACACTCTCTGCATCTGTTTCAGTGAATCTGTTTCGAATTCAGTGAAAGACTTGATCCTTACCCAGATCGATCTTGGATCATCAGCAATCTGTCCTTTTTTCCCCCACTGCCCCTATGCTGCTGAAATGGTCCTTTTTTGGGGGGTGGGGGTTGCTATAGCAAACCAGAGCATGTGAAGGGACATTTCTACAAAGGTTTTAACTACACACCCGCAGAATTTCTAATAATCTGGCCTAGTTGGCAGCTAGGACAAGAACACATCCTGGGCCGGATTGGGCCGCACTGGGATTACCTAGCGATGGTGATGCTCATCTCCGCTGCTGCAGTGGCGAAGGATTTACAGCTAAAAATAGGACTGGGTGTGTAGCCATCTTTAAAAGAATGGTCTTAGCTGCTGCCATCCACCATATCGCTCTCATTTCTGTCCTCATCCACTGTTACATCAGAGGCACGCTCTTCGTCCTGCCTGTTAGTTAAACAGCACACAGTGAGTCCTGGGCAAGTTAAACATTAACCAGTGTCATTTGTCTCCATCAGTGGTGCAGAAGTACTCCAGGGAGAATTTCCAAGGTCACAGCTGCCCTTAAGGGTGCTGGTTAGAAAGGCAACAAGTGTGGAAGCAGCCTGATGAGTCTCTAATTGCAGTAAATATGTCCTCGTGTTCTTGATCTGTCAGCATGTGGCCAGGTGTACTCTGAGTAGCGCCGTTTATTAGTGTGAAAAGGAGATTAGCGATATAGCAGATATTGTCTGTTTAATTTGCAAGCTTCACTGGACAGATTAGAATTGATATATTTGCTTTTCTGCTTAGATCGCCTGCATTAAGTGTCAACAAAACAAGAAAACACACATTTCCCTCTCTAAGGCCTATTTGAGAATAAAAATGTTCTCAATATGCTATTAAGTTGCTGCCAAATTTGCTGATCTTGGTTCTAAGAAATTGGCTGTCTGTTGTCATGGTTTTAGGGTACACAGCAGGTAAAATTGACAGCGGAGTACACTGTGATTCATAGCCTGGCCTACTGTCCACTTCATGCTGGGAGGACAATCTGCTTTGTCAAGTTGCCACTCAACCTTTTTGCCAGTGTAAATACTGAGAAGATAGGCTTAGTCTTCATGTTTTGACAAAAGGTTATGAGGATTGAGCGTCTACTGTACTTTACCACTAATATGAGTCCTTGACAATGACACAAAAAAGCCTAAAATGCAATGTTCATTTCTCAGGAGAAGCACTTGATCGCATCTCAGTATGCACCGTTGCTCGAGTTATATCTCCCGCTGTTACAGCAAAAATGAGGATTCCTGAAAGCAGATGTAACATTTCGATATCAGTGGGATTACGATCAACCGCGGAAGTGAAAAATGAGTGAAAACCAAAATTATTATAATTATAATACTTCTTGATTTATATTCAGATATATTTCTTGATCCAGCTGGACATTCCAAGAGATTTTTTTTCAGTTGTAATGAGAAAATCTAAAAAATGTGTAAATGCAATCTCCGTTGTACCCATCTAATTTTTGCATCTTAAAAACCAAACAGAAAAAGCAGCATTGTCTATAGAACATATGCATTTCCACAGGAAAACAGCAATTAGGTTTAGTTGCGTCTGGAGTCTTTGTGCTGGAGAATATGCATGTGCATATTCTATTAAATATGCAAGTTTGGCATATTTAATAGCCTTGAGTCCTATACTAAACATTAGGTTTACGGACAATCGATCGATTGGGGGCTCTGGAGTCTATGGCCACAAGGCACAGAGCAGGCCAAGATGGGGCACCAACCCACTGCAGGGCAACCAGGAACAGCGGGTTCATTCATGGTTGTTTCATGTTTCTTGCAGAAGACTGTGAGCTGAAGAAAAAGACAACTAAATAATTCAGGGGGAAAAAAATCCTCAGATGCTATGTTTCTTTGCCCACAAACGCGAATATTCTTCTGCACGGATGTGACTAAAGAGCTCGGTGCGTTTCATTTGAGAAAGCAATTACGTGGTTCACAGGAGACTACATGGGTCAGCTCGCAACATGAGAAAACAGCATTTGAAGCATTTACATTTAACCACAACACAAACCTTTTAAGATCATTAAAATAGTTTTCCCTTAGAATTCCTATAATAATCTAGAGCGACAGGTATCCCACAGCTAAATACGAAAGCATACACATTTATTCCATGGCAATGAAATAAAGGTTGTTGACAGACCTTGTAGTAAGATTAAGCAAAATGTACCAGTACTCTCTGTATAAATTCAAGTTTCTGTTGTGTATCAGTCCAAGGCATTGTGAGTCCATATCGAATTCTTACTGGAAATTTTTTATTCTTATGTAACATTCAAAGAAAACACATGAGTTTTATCCACCTACTGCTATTTTAGCTTGGTTGGCTGAATGAATGATAATTATTTCCTTTTTGGGCAATGCTATTATTTTGAGAGCCAAGGCAAAACAGTGAGGCTGGCCATGCCTCCTAATTAATGGCTATAAACCATCTGTTTTGTGACATGTGCCGACAAAATTTTGTGTACAACAAAGATGTTCTGAGGTGTGTCTTATCTGATCTTACCTGAGTTTGTTCACAAAATGTTCAATTTTTAATTCTATACAATCAGTTTTTTGGGTATGGTGTCTGCTGGTCTATGTTTTTTGTGAAGCTATTCGATAGTTTTTTTTTTGTGCCTCGCTATTAATTGTCTTCCTTATTGACGTTAGCACATATGTTTTTTATATTTCATCGAGAATGAACGTATGACAGACTGGCTTTTCCTTCCCTTGGGTCACTGACACTGATGTGCACTTACATGCTACAGTATGTGGCTGAGGCAGCTCCTCTGGAGGTGCTTCCCCAGGACTTTTCCTCCTGCGGCTTATTTGCATTTTTGCCCACATGTAACAAAATACGTTGCTGCCCTCTGCCCCCCCTACGTGCCAGAGTGCTGAGTCTAGGTTGCTGCTTCTTATTTCCACACTTAATTTTTTCCTTCTATTTGGACATAGTGCTACCTTTCAAACAATTATACTTTTCTTTTATTATCATCTGTGAGGCATGAGTATGAGACAGACTTATTACTCAAAGCCACTGTGTAATTTGGAGACAATTTGTTTTGCAAAAATTGAACTACAAAGGTATTGACTAGAAAGAACGTTTTCTGAGCTGATTCTATTTCCTAACGGGGGGCATGACTCAGGATTGGAGATAAAGTTCTTGTCTTTAAAAAACCTTTTACTCGGCTAGTCTGTTTGACTGAAGAATAAGGGCCGATTTTACTCAAAGTTTACACTGGTTGTAGTGTGTGAAATGTTCAACTCGAGTCAGCATTCAGATATACTCACAGGGTGCAGTGGGATATGCACATGTGAAAAGGAACTTTGGTGCTACAGATCTTAATTAAATGAATATGTAAACTGGGGCGTTTCCAAGATGAATCACAAAATATTGGAAAGGCATTATGTAAATATATGCATGGAACATTGTACGCCAATTTATCAAGGTGATTTGCAAGTGCATGGAAGGTAATTGCACGGGATATTTAACACTTGGAGAAGGTAGGCGGTGGTGTAGTTCTGAATAGAAATTAATTTAGTAAAAGAAAAAATAGTAATTTCTCATATAATCCCCTCATTTTTTAAACATCATTAAGCTCCCTTTTGGAAGAGGTTTGACTTTGTCATGCAGTCCAGTTCATTTATTAGTTAAATTTCATATAAACTATCCAACTATTTCATTTTATATTCATGACACTGAAGAAATTCTTTTCACCCTGACATGTTCTGCATGTACTGGTATCCCAGTGATGGAATCCGCTTGCCTGATCCAGTGCTGGCTCAGAATTGCTTCAGGATCAACATGGTGCTGTAATGAATAAACAGACAAAAGGTGCATGGGTGTTCCGCTTACCAAAACCAAAATCCAAAAGACATGACTTAAGTATTAAAGCTGAAGAAATGCCCTACTTTATTATCCAGAGCTTGTTGTTACAGTCATTTGCATCCACAGTAATGGACAATGTCATGCAATTTGAGGCAAAAGTGCAACGGTGGTGAAGGGGTGCAGAGCATCGTACAGCCACCTAATGTGGCAAGCTGTCTATGCTGGGGAGATAATAACACAGAGGAGAGCATTGTGACACATTAGCCTGCCTTTATGTTAATAATGTCTTTGGAGGCTGGCATAAATGATGTAATTGGCCTTTTAAATCACCAGCCAACACTGTATCTGGTACACATTGCATTTCAGGGAAGCAGTTTGTCATCTTAACGAATTGGCCCTTTAGAAGGAAAACAGTATAGTGAAGGATGAGTCTGACAAACTCACCCTGTACGATTTGCTAACTTGAAAACATGAAACCTGTTAGGAAACGGGTGTGTGCTGAACAAGTCATGGGACTAGCAGCAGAGATTGTAAAACTGAAACACGCATGAGCAATGGGATATGTATAAACTACTACAGTACAATATTGCAAATAAATTTAACAAAAAAGAAAATTCCTTAATGGAATCTTTCACAAAGCTGCCCAATGCGTTGCTCAGATTAAAAGTAAGTTGTATCTCAAGGAGTAACAGTGCAAATACATCATTTGGCATTCATATTTTAAAAAGTTTATTTAAACAATTCAATAAAAAATACATACATGCTGCCAGCTCTGAATATATGTCAGAGTTGGATAACTGCAAGGGTGTAGGTTTGAACATTACCTAAACAGACATGGTATTCTCACAATATTGGTAGGGACATGTCTCTATTATCCATAAGATCCTAGGATAACGGATATACTGACAACTTATATAAAAGAGTTCTCCCTATATCAAATAAAAATGCAATGAGTAAAAGCAGCAATAAAAATATTTTGAAATGACATTTGACCTTATAAATGTTGGGCAGTATAAATTTATCAATTTACTGTATCAATTCCATTTACTTCTCAGTCCAGGGAAGAACCTTAACACAGAATCTCTCTAAAGAAAATCCTTACACACAACAAATCATGTAATGCAACAATTATGGTGTATCAAATTGGTAAGGATCGTTTCCTGTTTTTTTTTATAATTCCCTTATAAGACTCTTTCATTGGATGGCTGTCCTGTCACTCAGAGGTCAGCTGATCTCTTATGCCTTTGGATGAATGTGGCCTACTTCTAGCTATTTCTGACGCAGGTTTCACTGGGGGCTCCACAAAGAGGGGAACATATATCTCATACTCGTACAGAATATAGAAGCAGAACTGTGTACACTAGGGGCAGAGTCTGCGGTGGTGGCAGAGTCCTCTTTAGCGTTGTTGCTTATACTCCCCATTAAGTGTGAATAATGTGTAGATTAGAGCCTTTGACAGTTCATACTTAGGTTTGTCACTCCGGGCATCTCTCCCAGCTCGCAACTGGACTGAACAGCTGCACCCTGAATGCTGACACAGCCAAGTCTAGCTACTGAATTCTAACCTAAAATGAAAATTAATCTCACTTTCCGGCTTCTGTGCCATTCTTGGTTTGCAATTATTGTGCAAGAGTCTGCAAAACTTTCCTTTTGCATTCGGTAGCCATTTTATTGGCTACACCTAGCTGGTTCCGGGTAGGACTGATTCCCTCCTGAGCTACTTGGAGGGCAGATGAGTTCAGAAGTCGTTCTGCACACCACTGTTGTACTGTGGCACGGTTTTTGTACTTAAGGTTCTCCTTTCAGTCTAACAGGTTTGGCTGTTCTCCCTCGACCCCCCTCATTACTTTTTGCCGGCAGGACTGCTGCTGAGTGGATGTTTTTCGTTTATCTCACAGTTCTGTGTGAACTGTAGACATTGTAGTGCGTGAAAATCCCTGGAAGGTGGCTGTTGCTGAGATGCTGGAACCACCATGCCTTACGGTAACAATCACACCACTTTAAAAAGCAGTTAGATTGGGCGTCTAGCCATTCTAATGTTTATCCAAACAGCGTCTAAGCCTCTCGACCCTGTACACTGGCTATGTCTATTCCGTTGCAGCCATGTGATTTGCTTTCTGGAACAGCAGACTGTTTGCATTAACAAGCAGGCAGAGGTGGAAAGTTCAGGTCCAGAAAGTACAAATCCAGACCAAGGTTTTGTTTCAACGACCATTTGAGTCATTGAGTCGACTCTGTGACTATTGTATGTTCAACTGGTTGGTTGAAACAAAACCTTGGTCTGTAAGCAGGTGCACCCAATAGTTTTTATTTTTATGAGTCAGGTGAATATCTCATTGGAATTATCCTGCTTGGTTTTCCAACGCATCCTAGAGGAAAGAAGTGCCCCTTCTATCACTCTCCCAGCGCTTGCTGTTCTGCCAAAGCCAGGTCAAGTTCAGAGCATCCTATCGTGCAACTGTTAAAGTGTACCTGGGGATGAATAAGAGGTGGCACAGAAACTGAAAGAGAACAGGTACCTCGCAGGCAGGTCACGGTGCCAGGGACACTGGCCTGTTTCCCAGGGACAAGAGGCTGTGAGGAAGACCCATCCAAAAAGTCAAAGGGAACATTCAGGTCTCTCTTGTTCAAATTATTGCAGAGAGTCGGAGAGTTTCATTTTCTCCTGGCTCCAACATAATGTCATTACGCAGCTGTCAAAGTCCCATCACTCGTTCATCCCCCTTGTCCTACCATACCAATCAGGTATTTAAATTAAAATTTGTTCTACTCGTTGAATATTCAATATTGCCTCAATTCTACCCAGATAACTGAATCCCAACCAGAAAATTATCATTGACAGAGATTCGGGAAATGTCCATTCCTCTTTTTGCATAAATCGAGGGACCTTTTTGTATGTCTAGTATTGGAGCAGGAATTGCAAAACTCATTCAGAGAAGAGAATCACAGATGACATTTTTTTCATTTGATGCTAATACCAGTCTATCATTAATTTGTATAATTTCCATAATTCTGAGAAAAGGAAGCTGGCTTAAGCAACAGAACAGGGAAAAGGCTACAGAAGAAAAAGGTCCTCTTCAGTTAACGCGACTGATTTGTTCTGAGGCCTACTGCATAAAAGCCGAAACAACAGTAGAGGTTCCTTGCCACAAAACTGACCGAAGCTTAGCATTCTTAATATCTTGGCGACGCTGTGGAGCACGGGAAAGCTTTCTGGAATTGCCAGAGTGTGTGTCTGTTTAACAACCAGAAACTGTCATTTTGATTTGTAATATTAATCATCCAAATCAATGTAGCTGATCGGCGCGTTTTAGTTAAGTGTTTAGTAGTAGACATATGAGATACAGAATGCATGGGTGGCTACAGTATATCACAATAAATACTCCCTCACCCACCAACCCCCAATTTGTTTTTAAGTGTAAAGTGCAAGTCCAGTTAAAGTTGAATGGAAGAGAAATCGAAAAATAAAAATTGCTTTAGTCTGTGCATTTTCACAGATCGCAGAGTGCCGCTAAGTGTGATCGTTTATAGATTTGCTTCAGAGTGCTTTTGTCATGCTGCATGCTAATGGGGTCCCTAGGGTTCAACCGTTTTTAAAAATAAAGATCAAAATGGCACTATTGGCATAGGCCTTAATTGGCTAAATTTCTAGAACGAACGTATTGCATGACAGTGGAGCCAGACATCCCAGGAGAGCTATTTGACAATAATTAAAATGCACAGTTTTTTCATGGGATTTAGATGGATGCTTTTGCTTCCGATGCCAAATTCTTTTTTTTCAGAGCTCTAGTCTCAGTTTATCGAATGTATATAATCATGGAATTGTCTTTATCAATATCAGCCAACAGAGCATGAGCTGTGAAAGGCCTCCAGCGAGAGGTAGACAACCAGTCAGCAGTATCCAGAGATTCACTGGTGAGCTACCAGTTCATGATGGCCACTTTTTAAGAAGTAGGCAGTGAAGTGCAAATAATTGGTGGAAATGAGTGAAATGAGTGAGTAGAGCATATATTTCAATTATTAGCAGAGATGTATATCATCACATACTAACCGGTCAAATGAGAATAACAACTGATGTAGAAAAACTGTGCCATTGTTGTGCAATTGTTGTGTGCAGTTTGTTCATCTGTTGCTCTCAATGTAAGCCATACTTCCTTAGCGCCTTAGTAACTCACCCCAAAAAGATTTCAATGAAAGGAAGTCTTCTGCGGAGTAATTATTTAATCTTCTGAAATTGAGGGGATTTTTTTAGCCACAGGAACGCTGGCTCAGGAATGTGCATATTACACAGACAGCTTTGTTCCATCTCACGATAACTAAGCCATAAGAATCCTGATGGATTCAGCTGCGCCGGTCCTTGCTGGTGAGCCCGGCGTACCGCCACTTCTGCCAGTAGGTTCCTTTCACTTCTGATTGCTCAGTCCCCTGCTGCCGTGCCGCGCTCTGCACCATTACATGCTGCTGAAGAAACTGGGTGTCATATGATGGAAATTGACATGGTTTAGGGGACAACAGTGTGACTCCCCAGAGCTCTGTGTCTGTGACAGAGGGGAGAATGAGAAACCTCTTCGTACACAGGCAGTTCCTCATTGCAGGGCAAGTTCCTATGCTAATCTTATGCACTGTTTTGTAAATGTTTTATAGAGATGAAAAATGTACATCTGACTTTCTTAAATAAACCAGGATGCCTTGTACCACTTGCAAATGCTATTTTATCCTTATTAAGATGTCTTTTTAGTACAGTCATGAATCCATTGATTTCATAGTTTGTGGAGCATTTTCAGAATTGTGTTGTAATGGGATCTTCTTCCCCTCTTCCTCTGTGGCACATTCACAATCTTTATCCTCGAAATCCTTGACATCCTTTTTTTGCGAGGTTATTCTAGAACTACAAACCTATCTATATTTAGTTGATCCCATAATGATGAATCAGTTGGATTGATTAAATTAAATTAAAACCAACATTTCAACAAGACCATGATCTCATTCATCAAAGGTCTCCATTTAAGAGTTCATCTCACAGGATAAATATAGATCTTCTTTACTGGCTTGTTTCCTCATCGGCAATCTCTGTTAGGGTTATTTGGACCTAGTTTTATAGTTTGAAAACTTTACTTAGATGACTGATGGTTGTGACTTGCATCTAGCAAATGAGTCACACTGTTCGGAAAACAAATAGAATTTCTCATCACACCATTGAATAATTAATAAACAAATAGGAATTTAGGAAAACATTTTCTCAGGCCACAATTGAGTGGAGACATAAAATATATGGCTTAAAAACCAAGCTTTGTTGTGTCCTAGGTCCCATGTGCCGCCTGTCAGCTTCCCTCACGCGATGACGGATCAAAGTACCATTCCTGGGACGTCGGCTAAGTTAATCTGTTTGTGCACATTAGGCATGTCCGACGGGGAGAGGCCGGGAGACATTTTCAGGCAGAAATTGGCTCTGTTTGCTTCTGATTTTGGTGCTGAATATGAACTTGCATTGGGAACTGGGCACTGGCCACACAGGACAAGTGTGCCGCTCAGTACCCCAGAGAATATGCCAAGCTAATAATTTACAGCCATGGTTACAGAGATCAAGAGCCCCTGCTCTTTTACTCTTGAACAATGTATTCGATGTCAACCACTTAATATCCTCTTGAGTAAGCTGGTGAAACTGCTATAAATATAAGGCCATGGTGGTTCTCCATCCTTCCATTAGGTGTGATTGGGGGTGGGAGGTGTGTATTGCGGGGGCACAGGCCAGAACAGGGTCAGCATCACTCCCAAAGTTAAAATGCATTGCAGCCAGCTACCAGCCTGTGACCTTTATGGTACCCCATGGGGCAGGGGCTGGAGTAGAGTTGTTTACCCAACCAGCGGGGGCTTTTTTTGATGGCACCACTGCAGCTTGGGTTGGTCTCCTGCCATGGACATCCTGAGCGTGCTCATTCACTGGACCAGCCCTCCACACTCCCTCACTCCAGAGGTTTTCCATAGATCTCATTCACACAGTGTTTAAGTCAAATCCAGGTCCTTTTAATTGAAATGGTAGTTTACAAACTCTGTCCTAGCTCATAGTGTCCTCCCTAACATGGATTATCTGGTCACCTTCGGATGAATGAAACCAAGCTACATGGGTCTGAATTCTGAATGACGGTTACTGAAGCCCCCATGTTCTGCATATGCTCACTCTCTGGCACAGCTAAGACTTGACACGAAGAAGCAGTGAAATGAGCCTTAGTGCACACGGCGCACGTAGCAGCAAATCCCCTCTGCCAGGACTCTGCACAACAGCCCAATTCAGAAACCAGATCTGATCTAGTCAGTGGATCGCCACCAGCGCTAAACGTGTCAAAAGAAAAAGGTCCAATAACTAGTCATGCCCTTAAGAAACAGCTAGGAGTTTTGATTAAGTCCACTAGGAGCAACTAGGTTTTTTTTCCACAAACGTTAAAAGAACAGCAAACACTAGGAAGATAATAGGACAGATACATATACAGTCTAGGGGATAACAGGTTACACATAGGGGCTTTCAGACATATTGTCTGAGATCATTTTAACACCACTATCCGTCATGTCTATCACTTCTAAACCTTGTAAGTCAAATATATTGCATTTTACCTATTCTTACCCTTGGCCGCTTTGTTTAAGGGTGGCAATCAAATGACCTTTTTATTCGACAGAAAAGAACGTTTTGAAAGAAGTTACATCTGTTGTACTTTTAAGATATGAAAAAAAAATCAAAGAAAAATTTCTGCTTTTCTAGAATCTAGACGACTAGTAAATCTTCTGTAGTTTTCAAAGTATTTCCAAGAGAGCACTTTCAAAGTTTTAAGGAGCACATAAAAGAAAAGGGAATTTGAACACTCGTTGTATGTTTTTGATTGACAAACATTTTTTGAGTAAGATCAAAAAAAAGCATTTTCCTGCCTATTTACAGGGAAATGCCACATTAAAAGGTTGACAGCAGTATAAGCGCAGTTGTGCAACCACATTCCAAATCAAGCATTGCTCAACACTCTCCTGAAAGTGTTCAGTAGGGCTGAGGGCTGGTAAATGGCAGAATATGGTCTGAATTTGTTTCATAATTATAATTTCATAATTATCCATTCAGTGACCATTTGTTCCCTTTGGGAGAAGGCATTGTCATGCTGGGAGATTACGCTCCCATGACAAAGGAAATTATCCACTATAGGACACTAAGAATGTCTTTGCATGCGTCTTTTACTTTGCCCCCAAAGGGATTGAAAATGCACCCACACCACTGCAGAAAAGCCAGAACCTCTCACAGTGGGAGACACACTTGAGCCTGTAGGATTCGTTTGGCAAGTGCTGCACGTGTACTTGTGCATTCGTTGAGAAGAGGGTTAAGGATGACTCATCTGACCATATGACTTCCCGGCCACCCACTGTTCAGTAGACCACTGCCTGTGTTCTTTGCACCAACAATATGTTTTAGGTGCAATAATGGGTTTCCGCACTGCAGTCCTACCATGGTATCCCTCTCTGTGAAGATCAAGAGTCTGTACTTGATGAAAGTGCCAGCTCACACACTGGGTTTATATTTGCACTCAACTTGCCTTATGTTCCCAAACAAATGCACAAATCATCCCCAGAACTTCGTCCACAGTTGCCGATCCGTTTGTCCAAAGTTACATTTACATGAGTACCAGGGAGCAGGGTCCACCAGTCCCTAGACAGGGTAATGGGTCTTACTCAAGGGCCCATCAGTAAAACAAGTTTGTCAACCATGGGATGTGAACCTGGCAAACAGTTCCAGTTTCAATCCTGTACCACTCAGTCACAAAAGCAAGTCCAGACATTCACACTTCTCCTAAGGCACTGCAATATCTTCTTGGAGTGATGGAACACCAAGACTGTCCAGCTACCCTGATTCTATGCCAGTGTGTAAGTACCTGCTATTACCATTCTTGGTAATCCTTGGTTTTTATGAAGGGTTTCCTTTGACAGCTGTACCTCATTCTCACATTTACTGTCTCACATTTACTATCTTACAGAGTCCCCATTAATTACAACCTCATATGTTAACCAACGAAAAACATAATTTATTCATTCATATGTACTTTTGCACAAAATATACATGTCAGTATTCCTGGTGGCCATAATCCCAGGTAAATCTGTTTTTCTAGCCTGAGGAGATGTCCTGTTCTTAAATCTTGTTAATTTAAATACAGGGCCTCAACTTCAGCATGGTGTATAGAATAGGATTGGGCGATATTCAGTTTTCAAACTTGCTAAAATGTCTTTTGATAATACCGCGAAAGAGGATATTATAATTTACATAACTTTAAAAAAGCATCACTCATTAAGAAACACATTGAGGAATTTGACCACAAGGGGGCATTTAGCTGATGTCATTCTTAAGCCCCTTCAGACATGCACTGCCACCCGGTACTTTTCTAGACGTTACCCAGAGGGCCTATACAGTATATGTGAACAGAAATGTCTGAAAGAGTTGTACCGGACATTTAACAGACTCCTAGCGCAAAGTCCAGATACTTTCCAATTGATCCTCAGGTATGAAAGGAGCAGAATTCAGCATGAGCAAGTGGGCATGTTAATGATGTTTCAATCATGCCACTGGTGCAAAAACAGAAGAATATGTAGCTGCTTTCTGCCTATATATGGCTTTCCATTATTTTGCTGATATTGCAGGCACGTCCAAAAATGTAGACTTGATATCAAAGCAAAAACAGTTATATATAGGCTATATTACGTGTCATGTCCTGCCTGCTGCATTCTCTACCCCAGCACTACCCTGCGTACCAACCGGAATATTTCTAGTTATTGTAAACACCTCTGACACAAAAGCTTCGGTTGTGTGCTACATGTGTGGAAGGGCAACTCCGGAAAATTCCCGGACTGGAATAATTTCCCGGAAAATGTCCAGAGTTCATGTATGAACATGGCTTTAGCTACAAGCAACAAGGGTTGAAAACAAGCGGGAAAACCATCTAGCGTTTTTCTTCATGACCAGGTCCGCCATCTTTGTTTCCCTCAGCGCGGGTGTAACACTCGTTTGACTGTTATCGTTTCATAGCGATAGCTGATATTGTTAGTTAAGGCTGCCAACATCGCCACAATAATATCGACATATTACTCAGGCCTAGTATGGAATACCAGTCCCTTATAACTGGGAAAGTTGTTCTTTTTTTCTCTTACATGCTACTCTACTTCACACCACTTTCTCAATCTTCCTTGATTCACATAACATGGTGCGTTTCTTTTACACAGTTACCAATAACATAATCATCGTGCAGTATTATAGTAATATAACATATTCTTAAGTTGTCACTGGATTGATTAACCTGAATACATCTGCAATTCAGCAAGTGACGTCATAAATATTTAAGTGACGAAATTATTTACTAAACAATGAAACCCTTTGTTTGCCAGGAACCGCTTCGTGAGTAGCTTATAGGTTAATAAGGGACTTTAGAGGCATGTGTCCCATGATGTCTCACGCCAAAGACCTAATCCCATCCAACTGCGTTTCAGACACGTGCCCAGCTGTTCACCACATCCGTGCCACCCTGGATACGCATGGTGACCCAGAAGCTCACAAACTGACATTTAGAATATATTTCCATATTCCTGTGTTCAGCCCCGTGGAATTAATGCAAATGCAAGTGAAATTAGTTATGCGATCTAAAAGGATTATGTTTCTGGTTAGAATAACTGTGTTCTTCGTATTACATTATGCAGTTATACAGTATTATTAGTTAAATTTTTATCGCCTTTTACGCAGACTTATTATGTCAGTAAGTTAATTACGGCGTTATTATAAGAAAAATGTTTTATATTTTCACAAGATATTACATTGCAAGAATGTGCCCTGGGAATTTGTGTCTAAATTGCCTCAACTCTTGTCCAAAGCCTCTGCATTAGAAGTATCAATACTGTAACTTCTTTAAAGTAATTATACCAATGCCGTGCTGCACTATCTGGCAGATTGGTTTCGTTTTAAGTTAATGTTTCCTAAATTAAGTTTCATTCTTAATGGAGCGCAAAAGCAAATAATGCACTTAGTGCAGTCTGAGGGGGTACTGAGAGAAAAGAACGAGAGAAGAATCTCGTGGTTACTAAAGGTCACAAGAGGTTCAGTGGAATGTCAGCACTAAAATTTCATCCCTGACCATCCTGGCATCAGAAGTGAACTTCCGGCCTTTTTTTTTAGCCATCTTGTAGGAGTCTGAATCCTCCTGTTTTAATGAGATTTGGTCTATTACTCCAGAAGCTTAGCTGTCTAAAGAAGCGTAATCTATTTGAACTCCAGATATACCAAAAGACATTTATTCTTATTTATTTCTGTGTGAATGGATGAATAATGTCGGAAAATAGTCTCCTACAAGCAGCACGTAATACAGCTTCATTAGTGAAGATCAATTGGGTGGAAAAGACTTAAATCAATTATTTAATTTGTCTTCGGGCCTTGATATAAAAGAGCTCCCAATTGGAAAAAAAAAAAACTTCCCTGTCCTTGTGAATTTCACCAACATTTGTCTGCTGGATGTTTAGTCAACGCCACCACTGCCGTCAGGATCCTTTAATATAAATGAGGTGGGAGGTGTGGAAGTTAGCAGGAAGCTACTTCTTTACATGGCACAACATCATGTGTGTCTACATGTCCAGCTTTACCCACCATGTACGAAGCAGGGGGCACGGTGTTGGCTGCTTTGACGCCGCACAGCCTATGTGTCTTCACTCGCAAGGTCCATTTCAGTGGCAGCAAGAGCCATTAATCCTAAATGTTGGCAGAGGTGCTGGAAGTTGGTGTTTACTGTATATAGCAGATAATAACAGAGAAGTTGCTGCTCCTCTTATTGTTGGTGAATAGCTAGAGTGACATGGCCTCTCAGTTTCGCACATATAAGAGTAGAATCCTTCCTTTGAAGCCCTCAGGAGCAGGACAGAGTGTACAGAAGCTTGGAGCTCTACTCTTACGTTGTTTATTGTGGTTGGGTCTGACCCCAGATGTTTGTGAATATGCCTCCCAGAATAGAATCACCTTAGCTCTGGGCCCCACAACCATAACCGGATAAGCAGTTACCCAAAGCGACTGAGCGCCAGCTGTAGGCTGCAGAAGATCACCAGCATAAACACTGCGTGGACTGAAACCGGAAGCACAGTGCCAGTAGTAGCCAGTTTGCTAGGGAATTATAATACCCACACAGTCATGTCTGTGTGCTGACAGGCAGCCAGTTGTTCTCACTCTCGTCTCCAGTTCAGTAAGCAGTTTCTAGAGAAGGAACAACTACTATATCTCCCTCTCAAATTTAAGTGATTCCACCATCTCCGATTCCTCCCATGCTTTTTATTCATTCACCGCTCCTACAGTCTCTCTTCCATAATGCCCTTTCACATTATCCCTGTCCGACGCTAACGGTCTGCCTCCTGTTTTACAAAATTAAATCCTGAGCTGTTCATTTACTCTCCAAGCAGACTTGAACATTAGCAGGCATTATATAATTCAAAGAATACCTTTTTTCTTGTTTAATTCCAACTTTGTTGAATCGGTTTTGCCATTTGCTGCTTCTTTGATTCTTTGCATTATTTCCGTTGCATGCATCCGGTCCGATCTGTCCTCCCTGCTGCCTGCGCCAGTGCACACGAGTCGTCCTTTATTCTTGAACTAATCCATCTTTGTTAATTCTGATCCAATTCAATTGACACGGTGTTAGCATCCGATTAATTTTCTTTAACCTGGTGAGACCCACCAATTACATATGTTAATGTGGTGGCCCCAGCCAATTGGGTAGTTAGCTACGGAGCCCAGAAGTGTCGTAGAAATTTACCACTAATTACCACAGAGTGCAAAAGCAAACAGGGGCGTTGCAGATTTTTTTTTTGCTACAGTCTAGTCTTTGTATGGCATGTAGTTTATCCGAGGCAAACTGAGCCTGAGAATATGAAGAAAAAAGAGAATATTTCAATAAATAATACCAAAGCTCTCTTCATTTAAAAATGCATGCAGAGAATATGAATATGAACATGGAAACACCTACTCACAGCTTCCCAGCACCTTACAGCATCTTACCAAGTAGACCTGTGCTTTAGCAAAAAGATCTGCAAGAAATAATGCCTAGCATATAAATGTAGGAGTTAGACACCCCAGGTCTCCCTGCTGCCTCTAGACACCCAAGATGCCAGCCTGTGATTTTTATGATGAAACCTCTATATGCAGAAATGTATATATGCTTATATGTTCTTCTATCATCTTGTTTTGTACATTTTCTCTCCTGAATTATAAATGGATCCACAAAAGGAGTTAAATATTTAATGTCACTAAAGGTCAAGTCAGCCTATAACTTAATACATATTTTGCTCCAAAGAAAACATGGGGAAAAAAGACAAAATATAGACAGAGCAGACTGGGCTTAATGGAAAAAATAAATCATCCCAACTACCAAATGCTTCAGGCACCTTTTTATTTAACCAGGGGTTGAACTGGATATTGAAGTTGAAAGAGTATGTCTTATTAATTATGCAACATGTTAATTTAGAGGGTGGCAAGGCAAGGCAGATAATGGAGTGTGTCCCGTTTCTTGGCTATAGGAGCACAGGGTATGGAACAAAAATCTCAGGGCTATTTTCTTGGTGATGTGTAAGTGTTCTTGGTGATGTATCCATGATGTAAGTGTTCTTGGTGATGTGTAAGTGTTCTTGGTGATGTGTCCATGATGTAAATGTTCTTGGTGATGTGTAAGTGTTCTTGGTGATGTATTCATGATGTAAATGGTCTTGATGTAAATGGCCTTGGTCTGTTTCACTGCAGCCTGCCCCACATATTACTTTTCTATGGATTCTCAAAGGATCTCTTCAGAACTCACTGTATCCTGAAATAAATATTTTAAGAACCTATCAGAGTGAGATAAGAGACATGAGGGTGGGCAACAAATTTGACTCAGATTTATAGCTGGCTTGACAAGCTTTTGACTCAGTTCTAAATCTCAGAATTTTTGCTCTCCGAATGTCTCTGTTGAGGCTCTATGGTGCGGAAGTCCAGATGCCATTTGCAGTGTCTTTTTCTCAGTTCTTTCCTCTTTCTGTACCTTACTTTTATAATCAATGATCTGCTCATGATGGCAAAATTGAGGAAGGTTTGCTTTGCCATATAGCATGTTAAAATATTCAGTATTTACATATCTAAAGTCTGCACACTATTCATGAATGAGTCTTCATTTGCATACCTCTCATGCTATGATTAGGAACACATTCAAAGTTACATTTCGTGGAACAATTTATAGGACCTCAAGTTTTTGAACCAGCAATAGCATCTTCTCCAACTTTATAGGTGTCCCTTGCCTTCTCTTGATTATTTATTTTTGCTAAAAGCTACTAAGCATCAGACGTAAAGGTTCTGTGCCAAATTAACTCTTCAATAGTTAAGCAATGATAGATTTAGCATTTTTGATCAAAAGTTCTTCTTTTGTCTTCACTGTTTCTGGCTTCATGTTTGAAGGCTGTGAAAGCAATTTATTTTAGTTGCAGCTTGTAGAAATACCTTACAGTGGTACGAGGTAAAAAGGTAGCAAGGCAAAAGTGAAATTCTCTACATTCACTCTTTTCTGTACAAAACATATTTTAAATTATGCAGTATTAAAGAATAAGAATATATCATAAGAAGCCACACAAAAATCCGAATACAATCTGTTTCTTTTCAACACATCTCTTTAATGTAACCAAGGTTTCAAGGCTGACAAGGAGCTTGCTGAACAGAGGGCATCTATATTTTTAGTTTTTAAAAGTTTATTTTTATAAATAATGAGTAATATTACAAAAGTACTGTGCAAAAATCCTTGAGAAAGTTGTTTCATGGCTATGGGACTCTTTGAAGTATAAGAAAACATAAATCTCACTGGAAAACAGGCCGAAAAAACAATACTAAATTAACACCAAAAAACATTATTTCTGTCTCCTTTCATGCAAGATGAATTTCCAAAAGCCACTGAACTGACAAGGAAACACAAATATAAAGCATCTTTATAAGATTTAATGTGATTTGGCATATATTCCATGAGGGTCAGGAACGACATTGGACCACAGAACAAATGTCGTGACCCTAAATGGCTTTGTACACATTGTCATTTACCATGCCCGCTAAAGGCTTGACTTGGCATAAATCATGCCAGGATAATCAATCCACATGAGCCGCCAGAACACTTGACTACAGGAAACAAGTCCCCAAGCTTGTAGACTTCCTGTGGTTAGTGCCCCACAGGTACTTGTTGAGTGCAGGGTGTAGAATGACTCATCAGACCATATGACTTCTTCCCCCCACAGCTCAGCAGACTGCTGCCTGTATTCTTTGTGCCAGCAGTATGTTTTAGGTGTAGTAAAGGGTTCCTGCTCTGCATAGTAGCATAGTTACCGTAGTATCCCTCTCTGTGTAGGTCAATGGTCTGCATTTGATGACATTTCCAGATCACACCCTAGTGATGTTACATTCACGAGCAATCCGGTTCCTTTCAATAGCGATTTGGCACGAACAAAGGGAACCGAGTCAGACTCAGGAGCCATTCCTTTTACCATTGTGTGCAAATTTCACTGCCTGCACTACATCTACCCCACTCCCTTTTACATAAACAGTCAATAAAAAGTTTTGCAATATTAAGTGTTGCATGAATGCCATTCAAGGCAAGGCAACTTCATCTGCATACTGTAACACATTTCATGCAAAGGGTAAAAGTAGTTAATTCAGTGACAAAGCAGAGAGATGTGGTCTCACCTTGTTTAATGCTTGCAGTGCAGATCATTGACATTAGGTCTGGCTAATGGTGGGTATAGCTAACCGAAAAGTTAGCTTTGACAATTGGCAATCTGCTAACTCCAAAGTTTAATTCAATAACGCTAAACTGATAAACCACTAAAAAGTTAGTGGAAGCTAACGATAACCACTAACTTTCATTAGCTTCAGTTTGGTTTTTGGCTGTGAAACCAGTAAAGACATACATAGAGAACTAAAGTTCTAACCCATTTGACACTGCAGTCCCATATGTCTGACTAGAGGGATTACCGGGGGATATTTAGGATTTACCCAACTGGGTATTATTGCATTCTGTAGAGTTTCCAAAAAAAATCTGAATTGAAATTTTCTTACTATGATATTACGTTTGCAAGATATAAGTGATTTTGTCCAAGAAGCCCCATTTCGCAACTAGCCCACGCAGACATTTTGCCCCCTGTGAAGTCGCTTAGGGACTACAAACATGGTGCCGGGGACTACAAGTACCTTAAATCTGACAGGTTATCCGGCTAAGTAAAAATAAAATGCATAAAAACACCGTAGCAACATGATATGGCGTGTCGACCAATTTAATGAGCCACAAAAGACGCGAGCGCTAATAAAAGTACAACAACTTCTATTGATTAAAGGGCGCAGCCATCTTGAATTCTGAAGTCGGGGTTGTGTTAATTCCTCCCAGCTCACGACTTCGGGGGGAGTTCCAGTTGCAACTTCCGGTTGTGAACTCGTAATTTACCAGTTACGAGTACAACTGGAACGCACCATAAGAAGGAGAGTCTTGGCTCTATAATCGCAGAAAATACAACCAAGGATGCCTCTTTGCTGCCTTTTGTAAGATTCCTTACTTAACTGGATACCATGATGTATTTATAGTAGTCTGGTCTAAATGTAAGTGGACAAAGATACAGTATAGTCAGTTTAAACTAGTGTACCTTAAATCCAACAAGTTATCAACCAATCATGTCTCATGTTTATACTTAGTCAGCCAACAGGATGCCAGATAGACTGTCGCAGACACAATCACAACAGACTGCAATAAATATGTATGATTTTAGGGCTTACAAACATTTTTGACTGTTAAACTTTATTTACTTTACCTGCAAAAACCATTTCAGAAGATTTACAGTTAGCAGAACTAAATTTAGTGAAAGCTATTTGGTCCAAAGTTAGTGGAAATGCTAATCCGCTAATGAAAAAAATTAGCTTTGCTAATTAGCGATTAACAGATTGGTGAACCCTGCCCACCTATGGGTTTGAAAATGCAAGTAATTCAGTGCTGCTCAACTTAGTCCAGACATGCAAAATGAAAAATGAGTGGGATGTCTCAGTCTGAATCTGATCGAAATCGTACCCTATTATTATACTAGTGACTTTTTCACAGATAAACCCCCTAAGAAAAAAAAGTAAAAAAATAAACAATGAGCTATTTTTATGAACGGCTCTCAGAAAGGTATACAGCCATAAGATCCGTTTCCCTTCAAAGAGCCGTCATTCCCATCACTATCACATACTGGGTCGACTTTTGCACTCAAATACTGTCCTGCTTCTTCATCCAATTCACTGACATCACAGTTGGGTATGCTCTTCAGTCCACAGTTACCTCTAGTCGGTGGTGTCTTGCACTCATACTTCCTGCCAAATGTGTCATAACAATTATTCCCCATAGTCTCTGAATTACCTTTTTCCTGCCGTGGTAGTCAAAATAATGGTTACATGGACCTGCACTAATAACATTTAAGAATTCATAGAGGAATTTAATAATAGGTCATTTTATGATTTTTTGATAACCTGTGAAGCAAAAATGGTCTTATGGACAGACATTCTAAGTAGTAAATTGATACATTGATGAAGAAACTGCATATTCTTTGTCTTCCCTCAAGAGAAGAAGAGAAGGCAATATCTCAGCCTTAATGGAAACACTAACCCTTATTACCATAAAACCGGACCCAGCAGAGAGTGCAGCACAGGTCAATTATGGGCTGTGAGAAGCGAAAGTGTGTCTGGGAAGAAAAACATTAAGGAGCAACAATAAACTCAATCTAATCTCAAGCTCTGGGGTCTCTCCCTCCCTAACAATTTCTTCACCTCTCTCTTAGTTTGTATCCACCTCTTTCCCTCTCTTTGGTGGCTACAGTTTTGTGGAAGTGAAACACAATGCTTTCCATGTAAAGAGTACAAGACATTATCAGAAGAATTGCTATCAGGACACTATACTGTCGCGCTGTTGCCCCTGCTAGTGGCTATGTTAAGTTATGACCCATACCTGTAACTGACTCTGGGCTTTAGTGTCACTCCCAAACACGTAACAGTATACTTTTTTTGCTAGAGTTGCAAATATATCGACGACCTCACATGAATTTTGTCCGGGTTATCTATCAGGTTATGTGAAAGGACACTGTCTTTGAGACTGACTGCCTTTGACTGGCGTTGACTGGCCTTGAATTTCCCACTCCGTAACTACCATCCTCCCTTTTACTCTCTCTCTCTGAAGTGCTAAAGGCCAGCCTTTGATTGATTTGTCTGAACTTCTGCTTATGAATATTGTTCTTCCATGCAGCTCATCACTGACTATGCGAAGTATTCTAGCTTTCCAATGACCTCAGATCTTAATTAAATATTTTTTTTGGGCTGGTGTCTTGATTGTCATTCGAGTGACATCCACTAGACCCTGTAACAGATTTACATACTCGCAAAGCCACTGACAACTTTTTCACACCCCGCCAGTCATGAAAATGTCACTGAAGAAGGTTTTGCACTGTAAGTTATATGAGCCGTACCCGTGCTGACATAGCCCTGCTTATTAGCATAGCCTAAAGCATGACCAAACCGAGCAGGGTGCGTCTCTACCATCGTCGAAATACATGGAGACGCCATTAATCTGCGCTGATATGCATGGATGACCTGAATGGAAAAAGGGCATATTCTACATATTATTCATTATTATTAGTATTATCACAATTTATTGATGCATTATCAATAACTGAGAGCTTGAAAATTTTCAACTAAATATTTTAGTACTAGAACAGCATAACGGAATGGATTCGTAATTCAAATGCATGGAAGCTAATGCACACATTTGATGCGGATATAAGACATTGATTCTCATGGCCTTGCTAACAGGGATTAGCAGATAGTAAATTATGATGTACATCATGAGAACAACAAATAAGCGTATCTTTGGTTTCACGTCACTGTCACTCTCCAAAAACGGCAACACCTTCTGAGGTGGAAAATTAAAGCAAGCTGGAACTCTGCTGTACTTTGTGGTCCAGCTTGGGTAGTTCTTGGTGGCAGTAGAAAGTTGGCAGTCCTGGCTCTCACTTGTGGAATTTATAACTGTGGAAGTGCCTGATATAGAACAAAGGGTAGAAGAACACTTCATGTAACTCGGGGGACTCAGCATTATATGGGTTCTTTTTTATGTAAATGAAAGAAAATTAGATAGACGAGTGCATGTGGAAGGAACCAGAACCTAGAAGAAAACAACACAAATGACAATGACCCAAAGTCTCAAGAAATAGTCACTGTGAAGCAAAGTGGCTGAATAACTTGCTTTGAAAAGTCAGCAAACATGGTGACAGTACAAACACATTGGGCAGGCCAGTAGCATTAAGGTGCAAGGAATCTAAATGAGCTGACCCTGAGCACAGATCCACATGCCTTCTGCCCCCAACGCCTCGCTGACAAATGTCAGATGTTATTAAATGCAAGAAAAAAATCCACTTTATGTAAAGCATGCATAACTTTGCACGACTCATACATAATACTTAAAACCTTTTAGCAGCTTAAGGAAACTGTATAATGGCCAAAAAAAAAAAATGGAATGGTGTTTGTATCAAGACTTCCAAACATGGAGACTACCGTGAGCTGATGGCGAGATTTATGACCGACTTTTCACATTTGTGCCTTTAGGCTGAGCTTTGGGGTTGTCCTGTGACCGTAATCCTTGTTTAAACAGTACTGAGAGCGAGTTCTGCCTGACTAATGCTGGTTTTGCCTCCTTTAAAAACAGCTTGTCATTTGGCGAGTAAAACACTCCTGTCTGTGTTTGTTCTCCTCCTTCCAAATGTACATGTTTTCCGAAAACCTTCATGGAAGCTGCGGAGATGAAGGGTATGAGTTATGACTCCAGCCGTTACAACAGTGCTCTCCGCGGGTTTTCCGAAAATAAAAAGGCAAGCAATGAGTCTTCCGCCCCAGGATGGTAGCAGTTTTGTCTGATGGCATTTTGTGTCTTCCACTAGAAGAGCGATCCTCAGCTAGTGGCAGGCAGTAATTATGCACTTTGACAATTCTATTACTGTCCCCATGTCATTGTTTAACACCCAGTGCCCACGTGCCCCCATAGTGATTAACTTTCCTGAGCATTTGTGCCTGTTTAGCGGTGTTAAGCGCCTTGTAATGTGCACTTGCACCGACGGCCGGCCCTTAAAGTTTTAATTAGTCTTTCTTGTATTAAATGATTGAACTGTTGCTATTTAGGTAATGCTGCTTTCACAAAGCAGTTTTGATTTTGCACAGTGGAATGTGCCCTCCCCGGCCATGCGTCATGACCGATGAAGAGTAGTTGACAAAGACACGTCGTTACAGTGCTACAAAAAAAAAATGGAATATCTGAAAAGGAGCAGATGCAGCCGTTCACTTTGACCCCCGGTTCTAAAAACATCTATTTCTCCCTCAGCAGGTGTTTTCCATGTGTTTTGTCTCGTGTGCCTTGCGCCCTTCATTTCTGCCTTTTTTTTATTCTGTTGCCATCACTCTGCCTGCTCCACTCCATCTCAGCTGGATTTTGTTTTTCATTAATGTGGAACATCATTTCAACCTGGGGTCGATGACGCCCCCGGTGGTCTACAGAGCACTTGCAGGGGGTCCGCACAGAGGTTTTGCAGATTGATGAAATGCCAGCATTATCATCCCATTCATGCAATGTGAAAAACACTAACGTGGGAGGCCCTAATTTCTTTGTTGCTTATGTGATCATGCATTAGTGGTAGGGGGTCCCCAGCTCTGGTATGTTTTCATCTGAGGGTGCCTGGTTCAAAGACGATTGAAAGCCAACTTTTTTAGACTATAGTGAGAAGTACGTACCAAGTGTCTGGAAACTGAAAGTGGTAGATGTTAATGGTTAGATGGCATACATGGGGATACAAGGGGGTGTTTTTACCTGTAGGTCTACTTGATAACATACTTTTTAACATGTTTATAATGATGGGGACATTGCATGAGTTGAGGAGCATTTCCATACCCCCCTCCTGACACACATACACCAACATACCTCATGTTGAGGCAGTGGCGGACTGGGACAATAATTCAGGCCGGGAATTTGACTCCACTCCCAGGCCACCTCTGCTGCTGCAGTCACCA
>JAODKM010000118.1:25777207-25811690 GCA_026780845.1 Petrocephalus sullivani
GATGGCTACTTCCAGCAGGATAATGCACCATGTCACAAAGCTCGAATCATTTCAAATTGGTTTCTTGAACATGACAACGAGTTCACTGTACTAAAATGGCCCCCACAGTCACCAGATCTCAACCAATAGAGCATCTTTGGGATGTGGTGGAACGGGAGCTTTGTGCCCTGGATGTGCATCCCACAAATCTCCATCAACTGCAAGATGCTTTCCTATCAATATGGGCCAACATTTCTAAAGAATGCTTTCAGCACCTTGTTGAATCAATGCCACGTAGAATTAGTATGGTGTTCCTAATAATCCTTTAGGTGAGTGTAGGTGTTTGGTGTGTTTCAGGCTTTGAAGCAGCATCTTTTTCCATTTAATTAGGATCATTCTAATTGCCTTATGCCGCGATGTATTTTCCATGGTCCGTTTGCTAGCACAGGTCAGCTAATGAGAGGGGAGGTCCAGCTTTGTTGATCATCCTGCAAGGTTTTACAGTGCATTATGTATCTGACGCTATTGCTGGGGCGTTTACACATTGCGTTAGGTTGGTCACCAATCCATTTTCAGCTAAATAACACCACTTTTCACGTCTGTTGCAGATGAGAAAATAGCCCATTGCATCTGTTAGCAGTCTTAGGTGTTTGGTTCTGCTCGCCCCTTTGACACTAGATCACAATATGGATTTTTGTGCCACTAAGCCCAGCATCAAGATAATCGCTCACCATTTGGCCATGTTCTCAGATGAGACCTATTACCTATCCAGGCATCTGATTTCCACCTGAGATGTACTAAGTGTAATTGCGTTGAACTAATCCAGTCTTCCAGGCAAAGACCCAAGACTGGCAACAAGATCTTTGGAAAAGACAAAGCAGTTTTCCACTGTGGTATTTACATTAGTATCCTCAATTTTGGATGTTCCAGACATGTAATCTAGTGCTGAACAATCAAAGGTTGTGCTGAGGGTATGGGTGAGTGGTCCCCTCTTTTGTAACTGTACCAACACTGGTCTTAATTCTTGTTTTGATTTTAATGTGTCTTAGTAAATCAAAGAGAGTTTATAAATGTTCCTAAAAAGGTCAGTGCATCATACTTGCCCGAAGACCTCTGTTTGCCTACATGGCTGTATGGAATATTGCATAATTAATGGAAGACCTAACAAGAACGGAACTCACAGTTCTGTGAGCCTCTTCTTTCACTCTTAGACAGTTTTAAAATTAAGCCATGGAGAGGAACAGGGGAAGAAACTCTGGCATCTCGATACAAGTTTACTAGATGAGGGACTGTAAAGATCTCTGTAGCCAATGGACAGGTTTGAGGACACTACTTGATGAGTCCAAACCATGTCGGACCATTAGATCTTGGGGCAATGCACAGACATGAAAGTATTTTTGAATAGTTGCAATGTTGAGAGCAAATTAAGAGAACAATCATTGACAAGCTGAAAAACAAATAGCCGTCACTGATATACAGTAATGTGGCCCTACTGATCTAACTAAAGAATTCACCATTAACCATTAAAGCATTGATTGCAGGCACTGTTGGCAGTGTAACGCTTCATGGAGGAGGCTTCCTGGGAAGGAGCTCCGCGGGCATAACAGAGGCTTCCAAAAAGCCTCGAGGAAGGTCGACTCACTACCGGCACTATTCCAGCCCACTGAGCAGAAAGGCAAAAGGCTGCCAGGCCAGCAGCTAAGAGGCTGTCAGGTGCAGTATCAGCCCACAGAGGTCAGGGCCACACCAGCATTCTGGCATTTCTTTGTATATCTTCTGCGATACCTGGTGATGAGACATCAGATTGTAAGCAAGGCGCTGATGTCATCAAGGTCCAGTTGGGATGGATGTCTTCGGGATTTTCTTTTATGTATTCTAATTTGTGGTAAAGCAGTTTATTATTTTTCACATCTTTATATGGACTCTGTCCAGGTTGATAGTTTCGGCACATTCTTATCTCAGTTTCATTGTTTTTTTTTTTATTAGTGTTTTCACTTGTATCAAGCTCCTAAAATGAGCTTCATTTAAAAAAAAAAATGCTGTAATCTTTGGGCAAATGGCACCAAGAAATCAAGCACCCTGAGCATCCTGAGACTGCTATTTCGGGGCAGTCTTTGATGTCACCACACTGGCTTTTCACTTCGCTGCATGGCGCTTTGAACAATGTGGGTGTGTAAGGGGCCCCCTCCCCATTCTCCTGAGTCACAAGAACCCGCCCATTAGAACAAACCATTTGAGATTAGAAACATTATTTTTTTTATTAAAGGCCCACTGGAGAATAAGAGACCAAGTTCTGTACGCATATGACACTTTCTAATGGTGGCTTCACACTTAAAGAGCCCGCTGCCGTGGGCCTGCGGATTCTATTAAGCTACTCTTCTCACGTGTTTTTCTGGAATGTGCCGGGACAGTCTGTGCAATCTTGGGATCCCGTGGGCAGAATTGAGAATTGCCAATACAGGAATCACAACATGATAGAAGCCTCGTATGAATGCAGAGTACAAAGTTGGAATGCATGGTGTTTAAATTAAAGTTGAACAACACATATGTTAACTGCTTCCATCACCAAGCTAACCTAATGTTCCTGTTTAAATGCAATTAGAACTGATTTAACGTGAGTGGAATGTATATGTTTACCCACCTATTCTAAGGATGTGTCATCTTTTTTGTGAATTTGGATTTCAAACAATGAAGCCCCCGGATCCTCCTGAGGATGGCTGCTGTGACATTAATTCATTCTCCGGTTACTAAATGACCTAGAGACCCAGAGAAGCTCTAGGCCTGATATGGCTGTTGTAGGAAGAGACTGTCCCGATTAAACGTCTCAAGTGCTTCAACCCACGTCATGGTTGAAGCACACTGCTTATACTGCCCCTTAGCTGTGATCCTATTTACTACACTACTTTAGTCCTACATCAAAAAATAAGTCCCTGGAAGTGAGGTCAGTTTTAAGCCCTGAGGGAAGCAAGGGATATTTTAAAGAAGAATATTTTAAAACCCAACTTGGTATAGAGCTGACAAAGTGGATATGGAGCCCCTTGCAGTAATGGGGTGGTCAGTTATTGCAGATGATGAGCTAAAGGGTCAAGCACTGGCTGGGTTTGCTTTCAAGTAGTATTCTACTTAATTATATGAAGTATGCTGCTTTGGATAAAAGCATTTCCCTCAATGAATGAAAGCTGGAAAATGCCAGGCCTAGCACAGTGTCCAGTTTTGTAAAAAAATAAATCAATCTCCTGCCATGTACAGAGATGATTTAGACATAGAAAAGCCCCTGTTCTGTTCGCTTGTTTTGTATTTTTTTCTTTAACACTTCTCACTATGTTAGTAAGTAAGAATAAAGGACAAAGATGCTCCACAAATGCAGAAAATGCCTGACTTTCCATAGGCAGTTTTAAAAATTCTGTACGCCAGTTGGATACGTGCCTCCCAGACGCGATTACTCTAAGCCTACATGGGAAGTACAGCTTCCCCCATAAAATTCCCCAAAAAATTCAATTAGGCAACGTTTAATTTCATTTTATTAAAAGTGTAATCTATCTTACTAATTGAGCTACAGTGATGATCATTTCACGGGAGATACTTTCAACAAAATATACGTAAATTTTCCGTTTGAAGCCAGGCTAAATACAGCCCATAGATGCCCATTGATGCCATGCTTTACTGAAAGTCTTAGAAGATTCCTGTCCACTTTGTTTAAAACCAGAATAGATGAAAGCTTATTGGTATGCTCCGATTGCATGTTTTTAGAGCCCAAATGGACGCCGTGCTTCTCTAGAAGTCTATGAGAACTCCATGCCTAGTTTTTGCTTAGGCAAAGTTGATTGGACAGATAGACTTGCTGTTAGTTTTAGACCTGCTTGGCTTCTCTGCATGGTGATTGGGAGATGTCGCAATAAGTCAAGATAAACCACCAATACCATTAATGATAACGACTCACAAGTTTCACATGTTGTTGGAGGAGTTGTCTCATGCAGTGGCTCAGAAGCATTCAGTTGCAACCCTGAGTGACAGTTTATTGTTTCGCCATTGGCTTATGTACATATTTTAAATAGACGTTATCATTAAGTTGCGAGTTTGTTCATTTATTTAATTTTCAAGTTCAGTGACTTTTAGTGGACGAGTTTGGTAGTTAGCTTGCCGATAGACCCCATGTTCCTTAGATGAAGGAGAACAGAATTTACATACAAGTAGCTGACTAAGTGAAAAGGGCCTTTTTAAGTCACACTGTCCAGACCACACCATCCACGTCCCAAACACAGCACCTCGTTAGCGTTGGGGCCTCAGCTGCCCCTGGGTTTTCCCTCTAGTGCTGCGCTCGTTAGATCCTCTGACGTTATCCATCCACCACCACAGGGAAGAGGCAGACATGCCTACAACAGGCACTCCACCTTTAATGTGCCTCATATTCCAAATCATCACACCATCTCCAACTTCAGAATATATTTCTCCTACTGTAGGTGCCCCTTGGCTGCTTCTGTTTTCCGAGGATGTGTATTTCCCATCCTAGGAGCCCCTGTTTGGTCCCTCCTTAATTTAAAGAGCATTATTTCTCCCCAGCCACAGAAAGCAGAACGATACTTACAACTGCACTCAGAATATTAACAAGGCTACTGCCCTGAATACGTAAATAACAGCCGAAAAGAACACAGCCAGATTCAATTTCTATTAAATTTCAATGCCACTCCCTTGGTTGTACGGACCAGAGACATTGATGATCTACAGTATTGACAGATATAGAGTTCAAGGCATGACTAATAATCTTTTTTTTTTTCTTTGCTCTCTCACGCAGGAGATGCCAAGTAGTCCATGTTCATTAGTGATGTAGGCAGCCTACAAGACTTGGCAGGGTAGTGAATGTTGAAAAAAAAAGAACGGAGTGCTTTTTTAAGCACTTAATACCCGATATGTCTGTCCATCAGATTCCCTCCCACTTGTTCGCTTTGGCCCCGACCCTGAGCGGGTGGGGAGAGCCGTCTGTCTAGACACAGCAGGACGGAGATCAGTAGGTGAAGGCGGGAGAAGAGCGCATTAAACAGTGGCACTGCCATGCCCCCGCAGCCACAGATATGACCCCCCAGACACGGATGAACCTGCAGGACCACACGTCCACAGAGACACCCTTAAAAAGACACGCCCACGCTAACAGCCGCGTCGCCATGGGCAACGGCCAATTCCACACTTCCGCATGCCAGAATATGCACGTGGATCATCCCATTCTGGCAAACCGAGGTAGAGTTTGAGTGAATATTTAAAGACGAGCCCGTTAAGGAGGGTAAATACAACAATCATACAGCATTCTGTTGCTTTGCTGTAATCCAGTCCAACATGTTTGTTTTATATGTTTTCACACTCACCAGGCCCATTTTGCAGTTTTGCAGAAGGCAACTCAGATGTCTGCAGGTGGTGTTAATCCCATAGTTAGTGAATGAATATAAAGTTAATGCTGACAAGCCTTCAGAACGTCTATGATAGAATGGGGTTTTATTTCTGTGCCCTCACACCTGCCAATGGTGAGTTAGACTCGGACTGAACCAGAGCAACACAACCACAAGATGACGCGCGCCCAAGCGCTGGAGGAGGGGGGGATGAGGCCAAACAACGGCATCCCATTGGAAAACAGAAGTAGCATAAATCAGACAAAAGTCAAACATGAAATCCCGCTGTTTCCGCCACGTCGAATGAGTCACCCTCTCTCCCTGCCATCCAGCTGCCTCCATTCGCTTAATTGGGAGCCGACAGTGCCTGTTGTGTGGAAGTTTCTGGCTTGCCAGTCACCTCCATAGCCCTGAGGATGTCAGGGATAACCAGCTTGGGCACAGCTAACACCCCCTTTCCCTCCGCACAACCGTCTGCTGGCATTGCCCCATAGAGACCCCATCCGCGGCCCCTCGCACCTGAAGTAGGACGCTGGCCCTTGCATGCTGAACATGGCAGCTCCTGTGGGCCCCTGGTGGCAGCTCCTGTGGCCCCCTGGTGGCAGCTGCTGCTGCTGGCCTACTTTCTCCCACAGCCTACTTAGAAACTTTGACGCCGGCAGGACGGTGTGGGACTCCACGGGAGCCCGCTCGCGCTCTGTCTTCCCGCGCGCGCCTTGCGGAAAAGGGGCTTAATTAAAGCACGGCCTACTCCTTCTCAGCGCAGGCCGCATGGAAGAAAAGAGCATCCTGTCAGTTTTGCTTCGCCTGTTGTTCTTGCTAAATTCTTGCCTATGCATGATGCTCCAGATAAGAGAGCATAATGCAAGAGAGAGGCATCGCAGTGCTTATTTTGATCTCTTAGGGCCCTGCTTTGCCGGAGCTGTCTTTTCAGGAATGGACTCGGAGGGAGAGCAGCGTTAAGGACGATGCAGCTGGTCAGAAAGGCTTAATTAAAGCAGCATGACCCCCCCCCAAAAGTGGCCTGAGAGCTGGGGGTGTGGTATGGACACTAGCCCTGAGTGCATGGAGGGTAAGGGTGTTGTTTTGGCCAGTATAGCCTGGTGCCCTGAGTTGTTCCCTCAGACATGGAGGAACAATGGGAAAAGCCAATACATGATCCTGGAATATGCCGATGAATATGCTATGAATCTGGGAACTACATGATGTACTAATGATCAATAGGGGTATCGGTTTTGCTGTGCAGTCGGCTTTTTGTTTATTATTCCCATTTTCCTTTTTTTTTAATTTTGATCAGCAGATACTAGTAGGAGGAAAACAAGCCTCATCTGTTGTCTTCTGTGGACAGCTGGAAGGGTTTAATGATAAGCCTCAGAGAAACCTGCGGGTTCTATGTGAATTTACTTCTTGTCATATGGATAAATGTTCTAACAGATGTGTTCTGGTGAAAGCAGCTGTGCCAGTACCTACATGAAAACCGGCAACCATGAAGCCCACTTGCTATGGGGTCTAACGGCCCCATTTGTGAGCGCATAGGGGCATGGGGTCTAACGGCCCAATGTGACCGCTCATAGGGACGTGAGGTCTAGTGAGAGCTTATAGGGACATGGGGTCTAACGGCCCAATGTGAGAGCTCATAGGGACATGGGGTCTAACGGCCCCATTTGTGAGCGCATAGGGACATGGGGTCTGACGGCCCAATGTGAGAGCTCATAGGGACGTGAGGTCTAGTGAGAGCTCATAGGGACATGGCGTCTAACAGCCAAATGTGAGAGCTCATAGGGATGTGGGATCTAGTGAGAGCTCATAGGAACATGGGGTCTAACGGCCCAATGTGACCGCTCATAGGGACGTGAGGTCTAGTGAGAGCTCATAGGGACATGGGGTCTAACGGCCCAATGTGAGAGCTCATAGGGATGTGGGATCTAGTGAGAGCTCATAGGGACGTGGCGTCTAACGGCCCAATGTGAAAGCTCATAGGGACAAGGGGTCTAGTTAGAGCTCATAGGGATGTGGGGTCTTATGGCCCAGAGTGAGAGCTCATAGGGACGTGGGGTCTAACTGCCCAGTGTGAGAGCGCATAGGGACATGGGGTCTAACTGCCCAGTGGAGAGCTCATAGGGACATGGGGTCTAATGGCCCAGTGTGAGAGCTCATAGGGACATGGGGTCTAACTGCCCAGTGGAGAGCTCATAGGGACGTGGGGTCTAACTGCCCAGTGTGAGAGCTCATAGGGACATGGGGTCTAACTGCCCAGTGGAGAGCTCATAGAGACGTGGGGTCTAATGGCCCAGTGTGAGAGCTCACAGGGACATGGGGTCTAACTGCCCAGTGGAGAGCTCATAGGGATGTGGGGTCTAATGGCCCAGTGTGAGAGCTCATAGGGACATGGGGTCTAACTGCCCAGTGTGAGAGCTCATAGGGATGTCGTGTCTAACGGCCCAGTGGAGAGTTCATAGGGACGTGGGGTCTAACTGCCCAGTAGAGAGTTCATAGGTACGTGGGGTCTAACTGCCCAGTGGAGAGCTCATAGGGACGTGGGGTCTAACTGCCCAGTGGAGAGCGCATAGGGACATGGGGTCTAACTGCCCAGTGTGAGAGTGCATAGGGACATGGGGTCTAACTGCCCAGTGGAGAGCTCATAGGGACGTGGGGTCTAACTGCCCAGTGGAGAGCTCATAGGGACGTGGGGTCTAACTGCCCAGTGTAAGAGCTCATAGGGACGTGGGGTCTAACTGCCCAGTGGAGAGGTCATAGGGACATGGGGTTAGCACCATTACTGATTTGACAGGTGGCACATGCAGAGAAGCAGCCAAGGAGGACCGCTTGTGAAAATGCTCAGACCCGTGCAGCCTTCTCCTTAGGGCAATTAGCGAATCTCATACATGGCTAACGATGGCAATGATCACAGCTGATCGCAGAGCAGAGTCAAAGTTACTCACCAGAGGGACCGAGAGCACTTGGAGGTTTGTGTGGGATGAGCCACCAGCCTAGTACACAGCAGTAAGTGGACATTTATACTAAAGCGAGAGCCAATTAAGGAAAGGGTATAGAAGGGGTTGCTATAGATGCATAGAGTTACCCCCCCCCCATACCAGAAAGGGGAACTGCAGCTGAAAATGCAAAATTGCTTCTACATCCTATGAGTAACATGCTTTTGTGAGAAGTTTCTTTGTGTAAAATAATCTTACACTTAGGTAAATCACAACAATGGGCAACAGTGGCTTTCAGAATACAGTAATATTACAGTGGGCTAGAAAAAAATTGTAGATGTCATTCAGGAGGACATGGTTGGAGAAGATGACCCTTAGCGTGTCCTTCGGCACTTTCTGCCCCCCTTTTTCAGGAGGAGATCTACAGCAGCAGGGTTTCTTTGGATGTTTTATAATGGTGAGTGGCCTGAAATACCAGAGAGCAGAGATTAGAGTTACACTCTTGTCTCTGAACTCGTCGCTGCCCTTTGTGCTGCCAAGAGGGCAGGAAACTCTGACGGAATCGATATCAGAAGTGTATCTGCACTGTCCATCGGTGTTCTGCCCTGCTTTCCCCTGAAGAGTGCCCTTTTGGCATCCTAGCTGGAATGTGCATTCTCAGAGACCTGTTCAGAGAAGGGCTCTGTGAATCAGCTGTGGTGGCTATTGTCAGGTGATCACAGCTCTGCGTCTGTGGTACAGGAACAGAGCCAACTTTTCCTATTTGCAGTTATATATTGTCAGTCTTTGCATAAACCCTAAGAAGATCTATGAGGATTAATTCCAGGAGACATGATCATTGCAGTGTTATATTGCTAGTCACATAAATCATTTCTTTTTAGAGCATATAAAAAATTCCCTGATATGCTTCTGTGGGCTCGACTGGTGAAAGATCAAGATCACCTCTAAATTTTAAAACCTTATGATGGAATTAGTTGCTTTATAGTTTGCCGGCCCCTCGACTATGGAGCCGATAACTGATTATTTGTGAATATAAGACTATTTTGTGCCGGGTTGTTTCATTCCACAGAATCACAATAATTTTTGTGATTTATTGGTCACTGTTGTTGTTTTTTTCTGTGTAGTTGACAAGGAAGTGCATTCATGCAACACTAAGGGAATAAATAAATGTTTGATGGAATGCGAAAGGGGGGGGGGAATCTGCACAGGAAGGGATCCTGTACATGCTAATGCGCGCTTCTTATTAAAAGTGTCGGTGAGGAAATAAAGGATGTATGAACAAACATTAATGCCGGAGGCCTTGGAGCAACCTTTCCGTAGCTGCCCTTGGTAATCTGCTAAATCCAGACGTGGTAATGAGTTGGAGGACCTTCTCTGACTGCAAGCAAACACTGTGCCGAATCTGCAGAGCGATAAGGAGCTTCTTATCACCATCTGAACGGATTTAACCTCTTTCCCATCAGCACCCCCACATCATTGTGACTCACTGTCATAGTAGCAGGGTGGCAGTCACAACAAAGCAGCACAAAAACTCTGAGTGCCGGAGGTCTAAGCGTGACACCCCTGCTGAATGAGCAGGGGGAACTGGTGCTAGTTTTACTAGTTAATGGTCACATTCTTTACCATTATTTGCTTCAGCCTAGCAATAAAGTAAGCCTGAAAAACAAATTACCTTATATGTCTGGTTGCATACTGCACAAAACCTTGTGGTCAAGCTGGGATCATTTATGGCTTGGGACCATTTTCCATGCCAAAAATATGACCTATTAATACAAATAAAACACCATATGTATACCATACCTTGACAGAAGGTCCAAACCCCAGTTACAGTAATTCTAAAAACTCTTGATAATCATAAAAAATGCCCCCCCGCACCCCTACACTGGGTTTATAAGCTCTAGCATCATCACCCACCCCCACCCCGATTAACTATATCAATTGGGCCATTCTGAATTTTATAATAATTGTTTTACACATATTTGTTATGTGTGATCAATATCTGGTCCCATCAGATTCGTAAGAATGCAGTACAGTTTGGCCCTGAACAATTACAAACATCACATACACTTACTCTCCATAGTGATTTACATCATTCATGCCATTGCAGACACCATACTAATGCAGTGGTTATTTTTTTGACTGCTTTATGTGTTTATAAGCACAATATGCAATAGATTATTGATAAAAAAGTAAATCACAATTGTTTTTATAGCTGTAAAATGAATATATTAACTTGAATATATTGTAATAAAATGTAGGACTTATTATGATCAAATCTATCCGTACTGGCCTGTCAAACTCGTTAGTACTAAGAGCAGAACAGACAACGTGCAAATTAATAAAGTCAGTTAAGGGAAATGGTGCATAACCTAAAATTTTCTGTTCCTGCACTTTCCATAGAATCCTCAGGAGAACTCTTTCAAAGGAGGTGATGTCTGCTCAAAGTAAGAAAAGGCCATAGTGGTCCAATAGCTTCTGACTTAAAGCCTTTTACAATATGACAATTGTACAATACAGTCAGTCTTGACTAATCATACACTCACTTTAAACCCAGGTTATTCCAAGCTATTCATGTAGACTGCGGAATTCACATTCAGATCTCGGGGGAGAAAAGCCAACATTTAGGCAGTTTATGTACTTAGTGTGACATTTGGAAGAAGAGAAACTAAGCATGAAGGGGAAATCAGACAGCTGAGAATTTCTGCTTCTTTCTGCATCTGTATTAATTAGTAAAATGTCATATTTACATTTTTGACATGCTTGACACTCTGAGCTGCAGCAGCATGACAGTCAATAGCAGTTTTAAGTGTCAGACTACAGTCCTTCTGCAAAAAGCATAGGTTTGTCACTGAGAAGGACAAGTCCTCCTTTCATTTTCTTCCTATAGTTTCCTGTGGATTCAGTCCTTTTTTAATCACATAATCAGTCCCACCTCTTTCCTGCAAGCTAAATTTGTTTTTCACTTCCTTACTTCTGCACTGAATCAACAAGAGTAGTTTTTTGTCTACAACAGAAACCCCCATAGACTGAGGGTATTAAAGTATAACTGGTTACCAAGTAATAACTAAAAACACATTTTATTTGTTACCTTATAGACTCCAAAAATAAGGTGGATTTCAGGTCCCTGTATATAAGACAATTACTGAACCAGTGCAGGGAAGTCATGTTCCATAGAGTATGTACTCTCCATCCATCCATCCATCCATCCATCCAGTGTCTGCCAGTTATGCGGGTCACAGGGGGCAGCAGTCTGACCAGAAAAGCCCAGACCTCCTTCTCACCAGCCACCTCCCCCAGCTCCTCCAGGGGGATACCAAAGTGTTCCCAGGCCAGTCGAGAGACATAATTTCTCCAGCATGTCCAGGTTTTACCCCATGCACTGCTCCCAGTTGGACATGTTCAAAGCACCACCACAGGGAGGTGTCCAGGAGATGTCCCTGTGATGCAGGGGAGCAGCAGCTCTACTTTGAGCTCCTCCCCAATGTATGAGGTCCACATCCTAAGTTTAAGGCTGAGCCCAGGCACTCTGCAAAGGAAATTAATTTCTGCCGCTTGTATCTGCAATCTCATTTTTTGTTCACGACCCAAAACTCATGACCATAGGTGAGGGTAGGAACGTTGGTAGACGTAGTTAAATTAGTAACTCCTCTGTCTAGCTCACCATGACAGGCACCAACAACCTAACAGCCACAACGTTGTACAGCTGCCTCAGCAATGGAGGCATGGAACATCCGGGCTTAATATCTCCAGCTATCCTTGAGATGCAAGAGAAGTTCTGTCAGAGGTGAGAATTAAAGATTTCCTGGACAAGGGTCTCTGCCAGACGTTCCCAGCACACCCTCACTATGCATTTCGGTATACAAGGTCTATCCTGCATTTTTCCCCCACCATCTGATCCAACTCACTACAAGTTGGTGTTTATTTGACCTCTCCTGTCAGCCCCGGGAGGATGGGCTCCCCCTTTCAGTCTGGTTCCTCCAAAGTTTCTTCCTTCTAGGGAGATTTTCCCTTGCCACTGACACCTCTGGCTTGCTTACTGGGGACATTAAGCAGAGATAATGTAAAACGCTTTGAGACAATGTAATGCTGTGAAAATGTGATGTACAAATAAAATTCAATTGAATTGAGTTGAAAAGTAAAAACTAGAAATAACAACAGAAAGTTGACATGGCTACCCACAGGCCAAAATGAGCAAACATGTCTTCAGCTGTGTTTTGAAAGTACCAATGATATCAGCAGCACGCAAAGCAGGAGGAAAGGTCTTGCACCTTCTTGGCACTCAGTAGAACAGTAGAACAATGGAGTACCCAGAGGGGATGCCTTCTAGCACCCTATCCAAGGTCAGGAAGATGGATACTCTGAACTGGTGTTCGGTGCATAAGCACAGACCACAGTCAGAGCTTGTCCCCCGAATCGACGCCGAAGGGAGGTGACCCACTCGTTCACTGGGATGAACTCCAACATATTGGTTGTCCATCATATGAGCAGACCCCCACCTGCCCTGCACCTCTCACCTAGGGCAACTACAGAGTGGAATAGAGTTCAGACCCTTTCCAGGAGTTTGGTTCCAGACCCCACGCCGTGTGTTGAGGTGAGACCAACTATTTCTAGCTCTGGTTAATTAATTATACAGTATAGGGACCTACTGTAGTATGTACTGTCAATTTCCCAATTTTATTTGAACCTGCAACCTCCCAAATGCAACATTTGTTACTATTTAATGTGCTTTACTGTTTGTAATATGTTACATATATAAGCAGAAATAAACATCAGCGTGTGGATAAATGTATAATCACTTGGTATTTTTTCTAAGGCATTTTATGTGAAATCTGTATATATGTGCATCCCCCAGTTTTGCATGAGCAATAGCCCCAGGGCGGAATAGACGTTGTTGCCTCTTACAAGTGACAGGCACCCACGGAATGTAAGGCGCTCATCTTAACAAATCTACCCTCACAATTAAGGACTGCTGTCCTCATGGCTCTGGTGCTGCTGTTAGCATCACTCTGCTCATCTGGGCAGCGAGAAGGTCCAGAAGCCGGTGGCATCGCGTCTAACTGCTGGCTGTGATTTTTCTGCTTGTTACTTCTCTTTCGGAAAGTCCGCTTTTATTGCCCTTGACTGTTTCCTGCGATCACTTTCACAGTGCGAGCACTTGAGCTAGACGGGAGGGTGTTAGATTAAGTACAGAGACGAATTGGGAGACTCCTAATTCTCTGCCTTAGCTTGGTACATTATATAATTTGTATTTATTTGCTTTTTCAGTTTCTTTTCAGTTGTTTTTTTGAAGACATTGCTTTGCCTGGCCTGGCAGTTCTTATTCACATTAGAGAACAACTGTAGGCTGTTGGCATCCTTGTAGTGTTTTGGACTTCATACACATAAAAAAACGAATATTGCTAATGTTCATCCTGTAGTTTTGCTGTATTGATCATTATTCTAGCTGGTCTTTTTGCCATATCCACATTCACTCTTTCTGTCTCTTTGGTTAAGCCAAACTTTCCAGTCAAGGTGAAGACATCCTTCGAAGGATTCGCATTTCCAAACCATCAGAGTAAGCCTGGACATCTTTCCCTCAGGATATATATTTAGCCTGGATTTTAGCCTCACATACTGTGTGTTTGAATGTAGTAGTGAAAGCATCTAGCTCCCTCCAAAAGGCACGGCTGTTAGCTCCTGTGCTATCAGATCAAGTAGCATTTTCTCCTTCCCAGTCTTTTTCTTATGTCGTATAGAGCTTCAATTTTGTCTTCTATCTTCACCTCTTTCTTCACTAGAGAGGGGACGTGGCTTTAATCCCCCACAGGCATGGGCAGAAATTAGATGTCTCCCTTGATCATCCGACACCCTGAATAGATTTGGTTATATTCTAGCCTTTTCATTAGACTCTCCTCACAACGCTTTTGAGATTTTGTGTCTGGAAAGTTATCCACTGTTGTAACGTTTGGTGGGGGAGGGGAGGCGGGGGACTAGGGGCTCTGCATGATTTAAGGAAGTGGGCGCATCGTGCAAGATCTATCATTAAACTGAGCCCACGCCTCAGGAGTGTAGATGCACGTCGCATTTTGATGCAGGCACTCATGAAGGCCTACTGTTTTTTTTTTTTTGTCTAGAAATGAGGATGCTAATTTGATTACAGAAATGTCTTTGTCCTTAAAGGGTATGCGTAAGGCATGGTAGTGCAGCGTGACACCTGCTAATTCAGTTTGTCAGAAGCATTTTCCCGAATTTGATACAGTCCCACATTTAGATCAAAAATACCGTCATGTAATTTTCTGAGGTCCTTGTACAGTTTTCACTGAGAAGCACTGCTGATGTCCAAGCCGGGGGGGGGGGGACCTTTCAAACCTGCTGTGCCACACCAGGGTTCACTGTGACCAATGAGATTCATTTCAATCCGATACCCTGGTGAGCACATGACTGCAGGAGCAGATCAAAAGGCTTTTCTAAGGAAGGCCTAATCAGATAAAAGGGAAAAATAGCTATGAAAAATTGTGATAAAAAGTTGAAACAGAATTTGACCAACGGACAGAGCCCCGTTTCCATAGTTTTTTCTGTCCTCTCTCAGAATTACTGTGACAAACAGGCGAGGCGACCGACAAATAGCAAACCCAGTGTTGTACATATCGCCGTACAGATACTCGCTGGGTCACAGTTTATTATTAAGTCAACAATGATAACGATATTGTCATTACTAACGATAAATGTGTCGTGGATCATTAATGAATTCTTATATAGGTTGTGTCGACAGTGAGGATTGCCTAGGTATCCTGTGCTGTGATTAGTATTACAATGTAGGAAGAACCCACAGGTATGGCACATCCTATCCTGAATGGTAGAGTCTGACTGCTTGAGCAAATGCAAAAAAGTACTATGCCCATGACTGAATTAAGCGATGAATCAAACCTTGCAGGCACCCAGGGAGTTTTTTTATGTTTAATAGGCTGTGCAATGACTCAAAATTAGTTTGCATTAAAATGTTCAACTGAGCAATCGTGTTCAAACGTCCTGATTAATTCTAATTGGCATGTCAGTGCTAGGCCTCAGAAGGGTGACATTTATACTGCAGTGTGAAGTGCCACCTCCAAATTCAGCAGTTTGACATCGTCCCCTGCCTCCGCCGGGCTTCTTCCCAGGCCCCGTTCCTCTTCTTGCTGCTCTTGCTGAGATTACATAGAGGATTCCAAGCATGCAACTACTCTGGTGTGGCAGCGGTGCGTAAAGATGGAAGACATTAAAAGTGTTGTAGGTGGCCACAATTTGCAACTTTTCTTACTGAGGTAGTTGTGAAAATACCAAACTATAATTACATAATAATAGCAATCTGTGTATCATTTGTTTTTTATTTATTTTCCGACTCAAAGCCGGAAGCACAAAAAACAGATACTTTTTTTGCTTTTTCTGTTTTAAAATCGGAATGGGAAAAGAAAACAGAAAAAGACAGGCTTCATGTTTTGTTTTGCAGTGCTGCTAACTACATGTTCCAAAACCGAGGCTCAAATGCACCCAAACACTGCTGCAAAAATGGCTTTACATGGGGTAACAATAATTAAACTGTTGACTTAAGACATGATCCCTAAGTTATTTTTAAATAAGAAATACTTCATGAAATGAACTGCAAAAACCCAATTGGCTAAAGTCCCAGCTAAATTGCTTTGAATTAAAAATAGTGCAAAAAGGTGATTTTTTTCATCACCCCTGCCAATACAAAGCTGGTGATGTGTGTACCACCATTGCAACAAGTCCCAGTAAACATTGTGCATGGGTACACAGGAATAGAGTCATTAAGCTTAAGTTTGGGTGATGTGGCAGTCCATTTAAATAACATTAATTTGTAGTAAATCAAGAAACCAGGGGCTAAGTATACAGTGATGAGGAGGATCTATGGAGTAAAGGTATGTACTGAAGGAGAGAAATCTTGTTCAAGTTTGCTAGCTTAAATCTGACGATGAAATAGCTTTAAAAAAGGGGTTGGCATTGAGTTGCTCAATTGAAAATCATGAAAATCCTGAAATGCACTATCCATATGCAGTCAAAGGGAACTTACATGAAGAACTGGCTAATTAAATAGCTTAATATATTAACAAATATTAATATGTGGATATGGTTGACATTCTTGCTCATTTTTTAAAGTTTCTCTTAAAAATAATAATCTGTATTATAAAAACTTTTTTTAATTAAAACCGAGAATTACAGATAGGAGATTAAAATCAAGTATATGCGCATAAATCAAATTGGAATAAATTATTTTTCGGCTTTTGGAGTGCATTCTGAATGGACAGTTTTTATTTACGTGACACGTGGAGGGTGTGAATGTGAGGTTGTTATCGTATGGTTGCTAAGTGGGCTGTGGGAGCTGTATTTGACTGCTGTTTATCACATTTTAGCTAAGATGAATGCCACTTGCCGGTTGGCAGGCTATAATATGTTTATTGCTCATGTGTGTTGTAATGTAGTTTCCCTGGCAACTATAAGGCACAGCCTAATAAATTTAATAAATGCATCCCTTTACCCGAACACTGTTTTTAACATGACTGATTTCATTGATTTGCATAAAAATGATTGAAATATAAAATTCTTTACTCATGCTTTACTCATGTTGCGAACAGTATTGATAGTATTTAATTTTGAATTCTGGAATAACACAGAGATAATATATTTAAGAAGTACCATCTGCACATTTAAACATACACTATATTGCCAAAAGTATTGGGACACCCCTCACAATCATTGAATTCAGGTGTTCCTATCACTTCCATGGCCTCAGGTGTATAAAAACAAGCACCCAGGCATCCGGACTGCTTCTACAAACATTTGGGAAAGAATGGGTCACTCTCAGGAGCTCAGCGAATTCAAGCATGGTACTGTGATAGGATGCCACCTGTGCAGTAATTCCATTCGTGAAATTTCCTCTCTAAATACATGGATGAGCATGGATGAGCAAGTTTTGTATGGAGGAACTTGACTGGCCTGCACAGAGTCCTGACCTCAACCCATAAAATATTTTTGAGATGAATTATAGTGGAGACTGCGAGCTAGGCCTTCTCGTCCAACATCAATGCCTGACCTCACAAATGTTCTAATAAACACACTCCTAAACCTAATGGAAAGAGTTGAAGCTGTTAAAGTTGCAATGGGTGGGCCAACTCCATATTAAAGCCTATGTATTAAGAATGGGATGTCAATAAAGTTCATGTGTGTGTAAAGGCGTCCCAATACTCTTGACAATATAGTGCTAATGTAACCTTATGTGTTATTATCCATTCCACCACCACTATTTTTTGATAGGATTGGTAATTTTAACAATGATTATTATTCCATAGCTCTTTTTATGTATTTTTTTAAACAGTGCTATGTCCATTGCATATCCATCTTACTATCATACCCTCAACACTGACATACTGTATTTTGGTTTAAACTTTTTCCGAGACGTAAGTGCAAACCTGAGATGACCATCCTGTTACAGATGGTTGATTGATCACAGAAGTCTATCTGAAAGAGCATACAAATTTCAAGATCAGAGCCTGGGTGGAACAGAGCATTGCCGTGCCAGGCCTGATATTTCATCTTGTCGTGTTGTCCCTTCCTCTTCCCAGACCACATTTGCTCTGTTTTTGAAACGCTACTGAATGGCTAATATTAGTGCCTTGGGTTGCAGATCTCAGAGGTTAAAAAGAAAGCAGCTCCCCAGACAATGAGTAATGAGGCACCGTCTCTCAATGGCTCTAGGAAGAAAAGAAACTGGTGAATTAAAGCAAAAATCGACGTTCCAGTTTATCCCTATCCTCCCCCAATCTATCTACATGGTGATCATTTCTTTCAGTTAGAAGGAATCAATTTCTTTACAGGTTTTGTGGTTAATTTGTGGGACTGATGGCAAGGTGTTTTGTTTGGTTGAGATGCATATAACTTGGTCAGGTATCTCAGCTCTATCCTTGATCCTGCCTGCACATCAGTCTCACATTCTGCTATCTTGCTATCAGAACAACATAAACGCAACTTGTCTTTCAAATCGGCATTCTCTCTGTGATAGGTAAACCCAGAACATAAAATGATTCCATCTGTGTGTTTGTCTTTCTGTCCCATGAGCTGAAAACTGAATCGATGGGACATCAACCAACTTCCCTGAAAAACTGTAGGCTTTCGAGCAGAACTAACCCCAAACTCTCAGAGTGCCAGTGATGTGGAAGTTGACCCTAGCATAAAAAGGATATTTACGGAGCTCAGTTTGGCGAATGAGCAGTTAATGCCATATGACACTGAAAGTCACATGTCATCTTTATTAACCTCACCAAATGCAACGTGCTTGTTAATGGTTTAATACAAAGCCGAATATTTAAAAAAATTAAGGCGGTCATGCAACCCTGAACTGGTTAGAGTATGGATGGATGGATGGATGGATGGGTGTAAATAAAAACATTTTATTGGAAATTTAAATATTTTAATGATATTGCAGTGAATGTCAATAATCCCTCTTAGTTTCTTGTCACTGAAATTGGTTTGATGAGTTTGCAGGTAATGTGTGACGATTAATGTTAATTTTCATGTCATTTCCTGCCTAGTGGGATGTGCTCCTGCCTTTGAAAGCGCTAGCCCGGCCTCGTACCCTTAGCGGAGCGTCGGCAGATATTACCTTTTGTAGGAGGCTGTTAAGTCGGTACATTTGATCTACCAATGTGCCCTGGAGATGACCAGTGGAGAATAACTTTTTAAAGCTTTTTATTGGAGCTTATTTTTATTCTCTCCATCGGGGCATTTCCAGAGTTAGTCTCCTTGCAGTAAAATGCTCATTAATTTATTCTGACTTTTAAGTGTAAGTAAGTAAACTTTGCTTCATACTGGCTTGAGAGTTGTTTCACTGTTGTTACCTTGCTTTTACAGGATGGTCACCCTGGCCTTTCTCAGAGTCTTTTTCTCATAGTTCTTACTTGTTAGGCTCTTTAATTTTTCACATGGTCAAATTTCTGAAGGGTTTCTTTTTATTAATGAGAAATAAAATATCATCTGATCCCCTAGTCCCTAAACTAGAGATAACTGAATAATTTGGAAATGCAAAAAATAAAGAAAAGTAATTGGACTATTACTTTAGTGCAGAATGTTGAAAGATTTTGCTCCTCGGGGAGTTGCATTTCATCTGAAAAGTTTTGGTATTTTGCACAAAATGTGCAGGTATTGTGACAGGTACACTGCCAAGGATTACATCTTACTACAGACTGCTCTTAGAAGCTGCTACTGTTGTTCTTCCTATAAATGATCAATTCATGGAAATTCTGCTGATCATCTCAAATGTCAGCTGAGGTGTATCACAGATCCCCTTCTGCTGGCTGCTGGGCGCCTATCAGAGATGCCACATATAGTTAATCCCAAAGACAGACCTTTCCCTTTCACCTCTGTTTTCTTAAGCTCCAAAACAAAGTGTCAAAACAAAACAAAAAAAAAACACTAACAACCAAAGGATAAGAAATTATGCACTGCAGATATCATGCTTGTCCATGTCAACAGGGCTACTGATTAGGTGGTACACAGAACTATCATACAATGGCAAAATGATTGTGACAGTTTGGGCCTTTACAAATTGTCTTCATACGATTTCCCATAATGAAAAATTCATTGTTCTTATGTCGGCATTTCCCTGTTTCTCTCCTCAGCTATGGGGATATGGTACCCAAGACGATCGCAGGGAAGATCTTCGGCTCCATCTGCTCTCTGAGTGGGGTGTTGGTAATAGCCCTGCCCGTTCCTGTCATCGTCTCCAACTTTAGCCGAATCTATCACCAGAACCAGAGAGCCGACAAACGGCGGGCTCAGAAGGTACAGGTGAACACAGTTATCTATTAGATGAGCTTGTGCCCACCCGCCAGCCGTGGGAGGGGAGCCCCCTCGCCTGCATTTCCTCCAGATCCGAACGGCAAAGCGGGACCCATCATGGCCTAGAGCAAAAAAAGTCACCAAAAGGCACGTCGATTATTGCACTTGGGATTGATAGCTTTGGAACATCAGCGCTGGGGCAGATTATCGGCTAATTATGAAGTGCAGGTAGGGCAGCGACTAAGTGTTGTCGTGTGGCTAATTGTGAGGGCCTCCTGCAGTGACCTGAAGCTAGTGGCATCCTGGGTGAGTTGCACATCTGCAGGCAGTCCTGTTCTTCTGTGCCGAAATTCATTCTTCCAATTCCCTTAAAGTCCAAACCAGACTCCAGACTTTGAAGCAATTTGCAAATGTCAATACATTCATTTTTAATTGGATTTTATCGCTATGTTTACTGCTGAATTAAAATGATAAGTAAATGACTAATTAGTTGAAGAATAAGCGCTGATAAAACCTCGCCACACAAATCACATAAGAACAGTTACCTCTCTTAAAAACCATGACCAAGCATCAATTCACTAAAAAATATATATATAATTTTACAAAGACTGTCCTACCTCCCTCCTATCTTCAAAGTGTGCCATTTTGTATCCCTACAGTGTTTGTTATTGTGTAATTAATATTCTCCTAATTGCTGAGCCGCCATGGACCCCTGAAGTCACATTTCACCCAAAGGTAGCAATTGATGATGCTCAGTCCATCAGCAATTTGGGCTGTTTAAATAAAAACAATACTAGCCTGTGAATCGCTGCAGCAGATGATCTAATGAGGGTAAAGCAAAGCGGCGCGGTGTCACTATAATTGTGCAATAAATTGAAATGTTTGTAATTAGACTGAAATGCATTTTCACCTGCCAGTTCCCCTCCATCTGGATCCTTTGCTTGGCAGGAGGGGAGACATCTTCCCCTTAATTCAGCATTCCACTCGGCTTTCAGAAACTGCACAGGCTCAAAGCGAAATTAAAATCTCACTACTGCTTATTATGCATTCCGACAAAGAGTGAAATCGTAATTTAAATTGCAGCCGCCGCAGCCAGCAATAGTCTGCGGTTTCTGCAGCCGCTTGTCACTGGAATTAGCTTGGCGAGTTTGGAGTTAATGCGTGACGACTCACTTTCGTGGAGTGATGCGTCCATTTCCATGCGACTTCCTGCTGAGCAGGAAGTGCTCCCGCCTTCGGAAGCGCGGGCTTGGCCTCGCACCCTTGAAGGTGGAGCCTCGGCGGGTGTTACCTTCTGTGGGAGACTGACGATGGCTCCGGGGCTCAGAGCATGTTAGAGAATGAGGGGTAGCCAAGGGCCCGGAGAGGAGCATGCCCTTAAATTTCCACAAATAACTTTCCCTCAGGGACCCCGGGGGAGATAAGGGAAGGCGAGTCACCTCCGGCAACCTTATTCAATCACTGCCAGCCAACTGCTGCACCAGCGCCCATCCCCCACCCAAACCACAGCCCACCCCACCCTACACACTGCTGCAGGCTACATTGTTTGACTAGCTACTCCCCAGTGGAGTGGATGACTATGCATTTCTGAGCAGTACAAAGCCCTAATCTGCTTATGCTCCTATTCAGCTGGGGTCATTTCACCTGCAGTTACATTAGCTACATGTTTAGACAATGGAGTATGTCTTGGTCATTTTGGTCCCGTCAAATCAAAACCAAGCCAGTTAAACCCTGTGTCTAAACTCCTGTCTGTTGCATTTAAAAAAAAGGATCCATCACCCATCTCATAACAACTTCTTCGATGCTTGTCGTGGAAAAGGACCCACAGAGCACTGCATTTAAAGTGGCGAGTTCTGCAAGTCACCATGTTATAGCTGGTGTTAGGCCAGTGACATCCAAAGGTCCTTTGAAACATAACTGTCACTCAGTGAAACACTCCTGAATACATTTGAGAGCTGCCAGGTTCTCTGCAAAACCTGAAATGCAGAAATCATAGCTATTACCCAGCTTCATTGTCTGCACCACTGCAAACCCAGAGGCACCAACTGTCACTCTGGCATGATGGGGTGGGCTTGGCATGTTAGCAGAGGAGAGCAATAAAATGATGCTTTTTGGCTGAAAATCAGCCTCTGTTCTTTGTGCCGGGGCACGTTTAATTTTGGACAGGCAGCACAGAATAAACTCACTACTAACCCTTTCTGTATTTTTGAAGGTGCCAATCCTTTGTAATAAAATGTACAATGACTTCTGGTGCTAGTAACATTTGTATCAGTATGCAGGAGGACATTCTGTTCTGTGCGTTACGATGCTGAAAAATAAGTGAGTGGGCAATGAAAAACAAATTTCTACAGCGTTCAGCTCAGTAAACCTCAACTAGTTGTAGTAACAGAAATTTTTATATTAACTTTTATTTGCAATAAAATGCGCAATAGTGTGCACAGTTACATTCTGAGAAAATCACATCACATCTACTTGTCCTAATAGATCCTACGGCAAGAGTAGGGTTTTTGTTTTCTCCTTTTGGCAGGAATATGTTCTTTATCCAAATTCTGAATGCACTCTTTACATAATGAGCAATTTAAGTTCCATCACCACAAATCCTTATCAGAGCCCCTGAGACCCCATGACTCGAGGCACGAGGCAGGCGTCATGTACTATGCTTTCGAAATAGCCTCAGTTAGTATCTCTGACACCCAGAATGGTAGATGGACAGACCCCTGTCTCTTCATGTGGCAATGGGCAGGCAGATTCCAATTCTGTCCTCTCCTCCTCGTCTACCTCATCTGTCTTCATTCCACTGCAGTCATGAGCCACTCCAGTCCCCCATTACAATTAAGTAGCCATCTGGGGCCCCAGTTAATGAAACCATCCCTGTATCCTTGGCTCTCCTTGCACCAAGAAAAGTGCTGGTCTTGGCTGGATCAAGTCAAATCCATGTCCATACTCAGACTCCCATAGACCTGCAGAAATGCACAGCCGCCGCAAGGGGCACAGCCTGCTGCTACGCCTGTCACCTGCAGGGGGCGCTTTGGGGGATTATTGTGCTTCCCTGAATGGCAAAGAGGCTAATCTTGATGCCACACCCAGTAAACACTAATAGAAATGGTAATATTAAGGGTCATATTGAGTGGACTGATGCAATAGAACAAAGGAATTGATGTTAGGCCAGAAGTGGGTTACCAAGATGTTCCAAAGTCACATCCTCTTAGAAGAAAAACTCAGATAACGATGCTGCCAATCATTGCAGCTTACCGGCTCATCTGATATTAGAGTTTCCATTCGCCATTACGCCATTCGTCTGTCTGTGATTTATTTGAGTAGTGTGTGCCTGGTGCATTGTAGTATAATATCTAATCGCAAAACAGTCTAATCTGTCATCCATATAAGGTTACTACATAAAGCCATTTGAACCATTTGCAAAGTCGCAGCACAACATGATATTAAATGCACCGAACATCAGCCTTTTCTGATCGGCTATATGCCTCTCTTAGAATGGTGCCTTAGAGTTGTAGCATGACAGGCATGGATCAGAAAATGTGCTGTAGAAACCACCACAGCAAAGCAATGACTAAATACACAAATATATTGTGCTCCCAGATATACTGCAGAACAGGCGTGTGAGCTACAGCCTGGGATCAAGTTTAAAAGACATCATAATCCATTTCTTGCTGACTGGATGAAGCCTCCGTTTTTTCCCCCAACCTTGCCCTGTCCATTTTCCTCACCTGTGGTTCCAATGACTCAATACAAGTGAAATTAGTTCTACTTCTTTGGGGGGGGGGGGGTTAAATGAGAAAAGAAAAATCCACTTCCCTCCTGGGGTTTCCAGAAGCCTGGGAAGTATAGACTTTTAAGTTTGTATTTGCCATCCTTTCCCTTCATTCTTAGTTATTTTACAGCCACCTTTGGGGCAACAGGTTAAGGGACAAGCTCAACTATCACAAAGATAGGCAGGCAGCCTGTGACTTTATTGGAACTTGATGCAGAGCGGTGCATTGTGGGTATATCAGGGGAGAGCCAAAGTTGTTTGGGAGGAACCTGCCCACTACTGGGATGAGTCACACACTGCGAGGCGGACAGCAGGGCAGTTTTTGTTGTTATTTATTTATTCATTTATTTATGTATTTATTTATTGTTTTCTGTTTGTGATTGTGCAATGTATCCCCTCTCTACTTTGATTCTGCAGAGCCTCCTACAGGGATCCCTGGCCAGAATCATGTGTAAAAACAGCGTCCCACTTTCCACCAGTAAAACAATGTCCAACGCCTTTTTGGCTTAGTAACAGGGCAACCAGTACCAGTAGGCAAGAGCTGTTTTAACTTCACTATGTGGGCATGTGGCTTTGATAGAGTGCTTTGCTTGAGGGTACCTAGTGGGACCCAACTGATACATTCTTGAGCAAGGTACTCGAATTGCATAATAAAAGTACTGACTGTTGCAAATTGATGAGTGAGAAACCGAAAACTATGGATAAAACCGCATGCTAGGTTCAATCACGTCATATCTCTGGTGCAGTTTTAAAACACTCAGGTGGTACTGAAGTAGATGGCTATCCTGAGGGCTATTTTTCCCCAGATGGAATGTGTAAGAATTTATTGTGTTGCTGTAAACAACAGTTAGGTGACCTACAAACACTTTCACCAAGTAAGATGAGGCGACATTTCCGGCTGCAAGCATTTTAACAGGGAAGAGAACACGGCTTTCCTTTATTCCATTTTGCCTAGACTTTTCTGTACTGTCTTTGGCCGTTATGATCATTAGCGGCACAGCTAACCAAAAAGTTAACCGCTAATCTGCTAACGCCAAAGTTTAATTAGATAAGGCTAAAACCGATAAACCATAAAAAAAAAAATTTGCGGAGACTAATGACAGCCACTAACCACTAGCTTTTATTATATGAATTTTGCTTTGATTTGGTTTTGGGCTTTGAAACCTTTAAAACATACCTAGGGAGCTGAAATTCTTAGCTTCATCCTGCTTCATGGAACACCCCCCCTGCTGACCACTAATTATGATCATATCATAGAAGCATCATCTGGCTCAATTGCAGTTTATTGGAATCACAAAAGCTTTTTATAAAGATTCCATAAATAACTCTCTCGTAAAGTCTCCCTTGACATGTATAATTTATTATCATAATTTTTTTATTCTTATTCTTATTGTTGTTACGTGCCATCAAGTCAATATCATTTCCTGGCAACAATATAGATGTTCCTCCAGAATGTCTTGGTTCTATCTGGGTCTTCAGGCTTGTTAATGGTATGCTCATTGTTGTGATGAGTTCATCCATCTTGTTGCTGGCCATCGTCTTCTTTTACCTTCAAGACTGTCCATGTATCTTCTCCATTTCACTGGGTCTTCTCATGTTAGATCCAAAATAACACAAAATTTTACCTGATCATTCATGCTTAAAATGAAAGTTCAGGCTTGGTGTATGATATGGCAATCCAACAGGCTAAACCAGGTCATTCCCATCTTCTCCACAGCTGGACAAAAGCAGTTGTGCTGCTGGAGTATCAGCTGTGCCAGGTGTCAGCTGTGTCTTTTTTCTATGCCAAGATGATTAAGTGCAAGAGAGAGGGTTTGCTAAGTGCTGCAAATGCAGACCAAAATTGCTTTGATACTCTGAAACAGATGGCTAAAATGTCCTTGAAAACGGTTTTCAGCTTGGGTTGAAATTGTACCATTTTTTACTGCATGCTTTTTATTTTTTTTGCATGCTGGATTTTCATACCTGGTCAGCATTTTACCCATACGATGGATGGGAACCTTACTGAAAGACTTATTCATCATAGGTGGGGCCCAGTGCACGTATCAGCATTGGTGCAAATTTCACCCGTCGCCTTCATTATATAATGAGTGTTCATTATCAATTCTTATGCCAGTTGACTGAAAAAAGTATTTGATGGGAAAAGCAAACAGAAGTGAACAGAATATAGGCTGGAATTTGTGGAAGGTTAAGTGACAGTTAAGTAAAGTCCTGAATGATGTAATGTGGTCCTATGACCATGTCATATTCCTGCTCATATACAGTTTTGCTGCTATACAATTTTGAATTCTCATGATCATGCATTTTTTGTTAATTATTACAAATATAGGTTATTTATACTTGTTATTCTCCTACAAGCATTTTCCCCTAGGCGCACTAGGGAGAATAGACAGAAAATTTTAAATGAAGCCCATACACTTGCCATACTGCCATACACTTAAATCAGACATATAAAAATCCACATTTTAAAATATCACTTTAGAATAACAAATTTACATAGTGTCCCTGTTAATTTTGTACCTCAACTTATATTTAATTGTACAGTAATATCTAAACACATATCTACTTTACTAGTTACTAGTGGCCCTAGATTAAAAAGACCCAATGATATGAGGAAACAGACATTTAAAGATTATTGTTGCAGAGACATCACAGTCACAAATAAAATTACATAATGTGCCCCTGGTATTGCGTGTTTAACTTACAATGGCATTTGGCTAAAATATAGAATGAAAAATAGTCTATGAAAAACGTTTAATATTTCGGTAATTATTAAGCTTAGAAGTAGGAGTACAAATGCAACGATGCATATACTATAGTAACTGTTTGCTCTTTTTTAATTCTCAGTATTATGTAATTGTCATTTAAAGACTGACTTTCTGGCTGCTATTTAGTTTTACACATAAAAGGGCCCTTATATGTTGATATTTTAAGTGTCATAGTTTTATACAACTTTAAGGATGACTGCAGGTCTGCTGGAAGCTAACGCGCTTAGCAGGCTCTTCTCCTCAGAATTCTGAGAGCGTCTGCTGAATCTCAGGGCATCTGACATGTCACACTTACAGTAATGTCAAAGGTAAACATATAGTATAGCATACAGAGCAGCAGGCAGCTTTTAAAATCCAAGCTAAGCTGTGCCAGGTAAATTTGAAGTATTCAGCACTGTACCTGGGGGATCCAGTCTAGCTAATTTCGTATGTGACATTTTCCTGGAGGATAAGGACAACTGCTGATCACTTAAATCTAAGGCACCCATTTATGCAAGCTGTAGATTTCACTTATGTAGTGCGTGAAACTTATTGCGATGACAGATTATTTGATTAAGACACTGAATTCACAGTAAGGCTAGGGGCAAACATGCCAGATGTACCATTACACCCAATTTACATTCATACATTAAAACACCTTTGTCCTTGGGTACAAGCACCTAGCCAAACTGAATGCCTTCCAGGGATTATCCCTGCCCTGTACTTGGAATAGGCTCCTGGCCCCCTGTGCCCCTGTCCAGGAAGATGGATGGATGGATTGAGCACTGTAGTAAACAATGCCTCCTCAGTCGTGTCCCTCACCATAATGTCTCCACCCACAGAAAGCCAGGCTGGCGAGGATACGGGCCGCTAAGAGTGGCACCTCCTCCGCCTTCCTCCACAGCAAGCGCAATGGCCTGTTTACCGGACTACCACAGCTCCAGGTCAGTCCTTCCTCCACAAATAACAGCACTCTCCTCAAGAACCTGTAGAGTACGTTTATAACCTATTCTGGAGCGTTTACTAAGCCAGTGTTCCTCAACCTGATTCACGGGGACACGTTTTTGCTCCCTCCCAGTCCATAATTTTGCTCCCAGGAGCTGCAGGGACCTGGGAGGGAGCAAAAATGTGAACTAGCTGGGAGGAAGCAAAAACATGGACTGTTTGGAGCTCCCAGAGAACCACGTCGAGGAACACTGTGCTAAGCCTAAGGTTATCATACAGCACCGTCTTGTTAGGGTCGGTGCCTGTCTGGTCTTGTCTTGTGTGCCTCTTCCCCATTTGGCCAGCCATCCCATTTCATGTTATGCTTTTTCCCAGGGGAACAGGGAAAACACAGGGAAAACACACAAGGCCAACACCAAACAAGATGGCCAGTGGCAACTGTGGGCCAAAAGGGGAAGTGGCACATGGCCAGACAGGCACTGACCCTGATATCTTCCCATGAGTAACCTCAGCCATTCCATTTGGTTTTGCGGTCTCATTACCGCACGTTTTGATCAAACCAATTAAGTTGTATTCAAGGAGCCGCCACAGAAATAAACTGGATGATGTTGCGTGCTCCTATTATTAAAATGAACATAAAATAATAACACAAAGCTGCTAGGAACTGGTGAAAAGCAGGGATTCCAGATGATTTTTTAAGGATATTCTCTTAGTTAGACTTAGTCTAAAACCTGTGGTGTGAATTTTATGTTCTCTGAAAATAGGGGTTTGTAGCTTGGTCACAATGATATAAAAAAAAAAAAAAGTTAAGTAGACGTTAAGGAAGCATTCCAAAAATCAGTGAACAGTTAAAAAAAAAAAAAAAAGCATTGCATGAAAAATTTACTTGTGTCTGGTTAAAAGATTCTTTCAAATTATCCGTTTTATTATGAACCATTAACAGTACTTCAGCATAACTGCTAAATTATAGCTTGAAATGCATTTATAAAAATATTAAATATAAAACTGAAATACAAGTAAAATTAAATTGTGCAAATTAGAACAGATATAGCAGTCACACTTATTAATGCTTCTCAGCTTCCATCCTGCTGTTAGGAATCTGTGTCAGTGTCTGGAGGGTCACCAGTTCAAATCTTGCGGTCGCCAGAGAAATCGCTTTTGAGCCCTTGTCCGTAACCCTCAAAACTACTAAGGGGTGCCAGAGAAATGGATGACCATGCACTCCAACCCATGAGAAGGACACGTTTTCTTAATGTGTAGATAGTGGTGGTAGATAACTAGAAGATTTCTGAGAAGAACTTCATCATGCTTTTTCATAGCCTATGGATCTCTGAGAAAATAGGTATGAAAGAAATGGGGTAACTGTCTTTAAAATAAAAAAATCACTACATAGTAATGTTAATTAAGAAATCAGAATCACAAAAATGGCATGCGATAACTGTCATTAAGATCTGCAAAATAGAGACAACGTTCTTTCAACAAATCAGAAGTTAAATATCCTCTGGCATGTATATTTTGGACTATACAGCTCTGGAAAAAATTGAGAGCACTCTATATTTTTTAAAAATCTGCATTGTTAAATCTTAGTTTAATCCTGGTTCTGCTGGCAGAAGCTACACTGCGTGGCAGCTGATTCCAGGCTCAAGGTTTCTAAGAGATCAGTACACAAGGACAAGGTGAAGCAGGAAAAACCGGCAATGACCAGAAATCTGCCAGGTAGAGGGGGGGAGCGACTTTCTAATGCAAGAGATCAACAAACCGTGAACTTGTCCAGCAGTGCCTCATGAATCGGAGGATGACATCATGGGGCCTTCAAAAGGAATGGGAAACATCAAGTGGTGTGACATGCACAGCTAGGACAGTTAGTATCAGGCTCCTAGAAGTTCCATAAAGCAAGGAAGAAGCCCTTCATTAAAAATAAACAGAGAAGAACATATTTTACATAGATGCATAACCGTAAATTGAGAAATGAGTAAAAATTGTGCTGTGGTCACTTAATTTCTCCCAGAGCTGTATTGTGTATTGCCGTTGACTAATTCTTGCCGATAACCTTACATCTGTTGTAACAAGTGAGATATTTTGTAGCTGTCAAGAGAAGTAAAGTCCAAAACAGAACATGGTAGCAATGACTAAATCACTACAGTCCTCAAGAGAGTTGCCTTATACACTGTGTCACCAAGTGCTACACTCATTGTCACCACGCTAAGCGGGTCCGTCGTGAGATTGCTATTGGGGAAGGTACCAGATTAGGTTCCCACTCTCTTGATGACGGCCATAGCAGTGGTGGATGCCGCCCAGCTAACCGTGATTACGTCAGCCACATGGCAGGTGGTGGTGTAGTGTGTAAGCCTTGCAGGGCCCCACTGACGAAGCCACCATCCAAGTATTAAACGGCAATCGTTGCAATTAAATTTCCAGCTGTTTAAATTAATACAAATGTAAACTATGCGATTTGCCTTGCATAAAGGCCTCGACTAAGCAGCTAAATAAATACAGAGCTTTAGGAATGCTCTCACCCACATACCTGAGCCCAAGCTGCTCCCAGTCATACCAGTGAGTCATGGGTTATTTTTACAAACACACTGCTTCAGACATACATCTCCCGCTGGTAGAATCCATATCATGAAAGAGATGCGTGCGTTTATTATTAACTGGATTAGTGTAAAGACATTTATTACTGCCAGTGCCTAGGATTTCCACAAATCTGGGTTTTATATTCACTTACACAGATCTGGTACGCCTGGCTGCAACGGACTGTATAGGTACAAGTGTACAGACTGTACTTACAGAGCAGGGCTGCAGAAAAAAATATTATTTCCACTGCAGTAGGTCTGCAGATTTGCAAGGAAACTCTGAATATCAAATGACTAAGCAGCTGGTGCACACCTGCATTAATTGAGTGTAATTGACCCAATGAAGTGATTAATCGGTTCAATTAAATGTCATTTACGGAGTAAGATCCATAAACGAGGTTAATGTTGCACAGCACGAGAGCAGCGCCGCAGTAAGGTAATGTCTTTGGGTACCCTAACCCCTCCTTCGCAGCCTTCACAAACAGAACCTTCACACGCTACAAATAGCATCAAGCACTTAACCAGTCGCCACACACAAACACAGGGATCCCTGTAATACTTACACAGTGCTACTCTGGCAACCCAATCACTGTGCCGATAGGCACTTTAACCCAGTTTTTAATACGATCATCAAGTCCAATTAATAGGACCAGTTAATATTAATTAAGAAAACATTGAAATTATCCATCCATTTTCCATATCTGTTTACCCAATACAGCATGGTAGTTAAATTATATATATGACATATTTTATGCCTATTTTAGTTAAATTATGTATAAATATGCATCACAAAAAACACTTAAAATGCAGGGCAGATTTCTATACATTGAAAATGAATTTAAAGATTTGTGCAAAAATATGTCAAACAAGGGCCCCTGGCCTAGTCGTCTTGTACACCTAGTGTCTGTGAAAACTGTATGTCTGCCTGTGTGTGTGTTTGCAGGGCTCTGAAGAAGGGGACCAGCAGCTGAATAAGACCGCATCTCTGCTGGAGAGCCAACACCACCACCTACTGCACTGCCTGGAGAAGACCACCGTGAGTGTGCCCAGAGCCATCTGCCGCTCCCCCTGCCTCCCCCTGCAAGCGGCTCTATCGCCGCATGTAACGCTAGCATTGAGTCATGAGGCTGAGCAACGCCCAGACGGTGATGCCTGGTCACTTGCGTTCAGCTGCGTTTGAAATGTGTCTGCATTCAGAGGTATAAAGATGCCCTGCTCTGGAAACTATGTGACGGGTGATCGGAGTGATTCCCGTTTGTTAGTCTGCCACCTGATGATCATGTCCTTTGTGGACCTCCCCTGGAATGGGCATGTCTGGCTGTTACCCAATTAGAGACACATGTCCATCAGTATTTTTTAGGACTACGTCCTGCTTTGTACTCGCTGCTTACTTACTGTGCAGATCAGCTAGCTGTGAGCGGTCTAGCCTATGTAATACAGCTGGATTCTTCTCAATATGTTAATAACACATTTCTATACTCAGAAGCAATACTAGATAGTCATATTAGAATATATTAAGAAAACGGATAGGAGCTAGGAGAAGGACTGCAAGTAATGTAGAAGTCACATCTATTCTGGTGTGCAGAACAAATCTGTGACTGCTTAGCTTTCCTTGAAGGAGTTCTTCAGAGGTAAGCTTGAACGTCCTTAAGAACCTTAAGGGAGCATGACCTCGTCCTTTAATCAGAACAGACAGTTTCCCTACTAGGGGAAATCTGCCTGTTGCTCTTGGCTTATGTCAGTAAAAGAGGACTACAAGAAGTAGCCAACCATGTTAGCTTTAAAGCGCTCCCTAATGTCCACTGCTCCAGTTGATTCATTAAAGCTCTAACAGTGAGACTAATTGTACCACACAGTAAGCTGCTGAATGAGTCTGCTGAAAGTCTTGACAGTTCCTTGAATTTATTACGAACTTCTGAATTGCTCGCAAAGATGAAAATGTGATTTGTGAAGGCTGCTCCAAGCGTGGAGAGGAGACAACGTTCTTGATGTGAAAACCAATTCGCTTCAAGACTAAAGTGGGCATTGGACTTGTAGGCTATGGTAAATAGTGCCCTCTGTGTATCAGGAACTAAACGGTGAGAGGCAACACATTGTCTACAATACACCCTTTCTTCCATTATTAATTTAATACACAAAACTTCATTGATTTCATTTTAAAATGTAGGTCGAGCTGAATCATAACCAAAAGGCCCTCACTGTGGCTGTGTACAAATGCACTGCGGCTGTCTGTATAAATGCACTGTGAGTTAAAACTCTGCTTCTCCCCATCTCTTTTTGCATGCTTCATTGAATATCAAATGAACCTCCCTTTCCTATTTTTTTTTTAAGTTTGGAGACTGCCTGTACTCCTCATGTCATGTAGGTTACTCAGTCCAAATAAAACATTGTGTAGCTGGCTCAGTTTGTGTGTCCTGTGATGGACTGGCACCACATTCAGGGAGTACCCCTGCCTTGTGCCCTGTGATGGACTGACACCACATTCAGGGAGTACCCCTGCCTTGTGTCCTGTGATGGACTGGCACCACATTCAGGGAGTACCCCTGCCTTGTGCTCAATGATGACTGCTGTAGGCTTCAGGATTCCTGTTACTCTGTCCAGGATATGTGGTTAGGAAATGTGAAATACCTTACCTATTAAAAACTGTATTTCGGTTGCCATATTGCTGTTGATAAATTCTGCGCCTGTTCCTCCCGCCCCTCCCTCATTCCCGGCAGGCACATGAGTTTGTTGATGAACAGTTATACGAGCAGAACTGCCTGGAGGGGACGCTGCAGAGCTGCCCTTCTCGCAGCCCCTCCCAGGCCAGCCAGGATGGTCCAACCAGCACCAATTGCTGCTGCCGCAGCCGAAAGAGCGCGCCCCTGCCCAGTGCCAGCGGGCCCCCCACGTGCCAGCGCAGCCTGCAGGAGCTCAGCGCCATCCACATCCAGTGCGGTGACCAGCCGCCCCTCAGTACCAGGTCCACTTTATAAAACTGTGTTTATATTGCAAATATCCCGTTACATTCCTACCTTCTGTGAAAGCGCAGTTCCAAACATCTACCACTTTTAAATGGGCACTTCCGTCACAAAGATAATAAATATAATGCATCGAAAAATTGCATGATGCATTTAAATCTCAGGAGTAAGTCTATAACAGGAGACTCCAGTAATTGTTTTATATTACCTTTCATGGCTGGATGACTGCAGCAAACCGATAAATGTGGACCAAATAATTAAATATAATTTAGCTTCTGTTAATAAGCTGTCATTTCCAGACATAACTCTCTTGTCTGGAATAAATTATTTGCTTAGTTGTTTGGGTCCAATAGGCCACTCTAGTTATACAAAAACAAGTGTTCTGCACTAACACTTAGGCTGACCTGGACCGCATTTAGCTTACAGGTTAGTGAAGTGTGGCTATGATCAGAAGGTTACTGGTTCAAATCCCTGCAGCAGCAGTTTGATTTCACCTTTGGGCCCATTAGCAAGGCTCTTTACCCCCAGTTGCTTCAGGGACTGTCTGACCCTGCTTTCTTAATTGTTTGTGTCTTTGAATAAATCATCTGGGAACAATGACTGGCTCAGTAGGTTAAGCCTGGGAACAGAATATCCCTGGCCTCAGCAGAATGGTCACATGTCTGTGTGTCCTTGAGCAAAGCCCTTAACCCCCAACTCCAGGGCTGCTGCCTATTGGCTGACTCTGCACTGTGACCCCCAAGCATGCTGGGAAAGGTGAAGAAGAGCATTCCAGAGCACCTGTATTTGTGTGAACAGCAAATAAATGGTTAATTCTTTTAAATTATGTAATATAAAATGACATAGTTAATAGTAGTTTCATAAAAAGTGCATTGTATTTCTGTCGTGAAATAAAATCACACAGCGATTGCAGACTTATTGTATTTCATATATTAAATATTTGTACTTGATTTAACTTCAGCCGCTCCAGTCTCAATATGAAGCTGGATGAGGGATCGCGGTTGAACTGCAAGACAGGCCTGATCACCACGGCGATCATCAGCGTCCCCACGCCGCCAGCCGTCAGCTCCGAGGGAGACGGCCAGTCGTTCACCAGCACCAGCGTCCAGACCATGGCCAGTTCGAACGTTGTCAAAGTGTCTGCCTTGTGAGGCAGAGGAGCCAGGTGATGGCACAGCCACTCTAAAAACCCAAAATAAATATATATTTGAAGAAAAAAAAAATAAGAAAACCACTACCTTGGAGGAACAGCGGAGGGGATTGTGTGGAGACACACTGGAAGTGACTGTGAGCAGAGGTGACCATCTCACCAGGGAGACGAACTCCAGATGAGTGAAGAGGCTTGGTCATTTCAGGGCTGTGTTTGGTGGAGGGAAGGGGTAGTGTATGGG
>JAODKM010000118.1:25819251-25830460 GCA_026780845.1 Petrocephalus sullivani
GTAGCCCGTGGCATTTAAACGATGCCCAATTGGCACTAAAGGGCCTAAAGTGTGCCAAGAAAACATCCCCCACACCACTACACCACCACCACCAGCCTGCACAGTGGTAACAAGGCATGATGGATCCATGTTCTCATTCTGTTTACGGCAAATTCTGACTCTACCATTTGAATGTCTCAACAGAAATCGAGACTCATCAGAGAGAAATTATGCCAAAATTTTTCAAAATGACAGAACTGATGTTTTTTTTCTGTGGCATATTTTGTTTTGTACATTAAAATGTACCGACTTACACAGGTTTTAGCGAGCTGGATAATATGGATGTTAGCTGGATAATATGGATGTTAACTGGATAATAGCATTAGATGACAATTCCAGCTACACTCTGAAAGTTAATGGATGGTATACATAAAATGCATGGGCATGTACAAGAAGTACATAAAAGTAAGAAAGTAAAATGATATTTTACTGTTTTAAAATACTTAATAATAGTAGTTGTATATCTACAAAGAGGTATTTGCTCTCAAGCCCAAATAGCTTTTTAATTTATGTTATAAACTGCTTGCTCTAGGTTTCCTGGACTGGAGACCAAATCTCAAACCCAGAGTGCATGGAGAAACACAGGATACCACTCACAGGAAGAACTCAACACCCAACAATAAGCAGCGTATTCACTATTGTGTTTCCACAACAAAGTGAGCTATGCGGTCTGAGGTGGTCCCTTTTCCTGCAGCTATATGTGGCGTAATAGCTGCAAAATTGCTGAAAAAGAATGACAGAGATATTATATATTTCTAACAAGCATTCCAAAAACACATATACATGCCTTGAGTTTTGAACTCTTTGTCACAAATAAACAATGTTATCAGTCTTACCTGTATAAATTTAACAAGATGTTGCTTTGAAACCAGGGTTGTAGGTTCAGTTCCAAGCCCCGGGTGTGGAATTTGCAGAACAGAGGACTTCAGGTCCAGATAGTAAAAATCCAGACCAAAATTTTCTTTCAACCAGCCAGTTGAGTACTTTGTGACTGTGACTCTTTATGCTCATCTGGTTGGCTGAAACAAAATCCCGATCTGGATTTTTTACTTTCTGGACCTGAACTATCCTTCTCTGGGAATTTGCATATCCTATTAGTATCTATATGAATGTCCTCCCACAGTCAAAAGATATGCACTTTGGTGAATTGCTCTCACTAAATTATTTGCTTTATATGGCCGAATCCTGTGATGCCATCCAGGTTGTCTCCTGCTCTGGGCTGCTTCTTCTGGGGTAGCCTTCTTATTCACCCTGACCTATATGCAGGGGCTGCAGCCTAGGGGCCCCTAGCTTGATTGTTTTAACCATTATGTTTTAGAAGTAATCCTTTATTGGTCGTTTATTTGATTCTGAGTTAGTGATTGGTTAAAACTGAATGAGTGGACCATTTCTTAATGTATCCCTTTTTTGGTGCTTTTTATCTTCTTTTGGAATATGCCTCTCTCTGTAAAGTTATCTATGGTCTATGTTGTCTATGGTAGATGTGTCTTGAGCGCACATTGTGGATGCAGTTGATACGCACTGGATCAGTGTAATGTTTTAAGGTTACCGCCATTGAGATGTGTATGCAGTGACGTCTCTGTTGCACTCTTCCTGATTGCTGCATTTGACCGATGTGAGAGCGTAAGCTGTCGTTCTTCTGATGTGATTGTTCTCGTTTGATGCAGCAGCACAGTCTCTTAGACTTTATATTATTATCATTAATAATACTCTTTTATAGTTTTACAGTTAATTGTTCTGTCATTTTGGGTAGTGGGGGCAGAGGAGGAGCCTATGGAAAGTGTAGCCTAGTATAGTTATTTCACCACTGCCTATACAGGGTAAGCTAGTATTGTGTGTTGCTTTTTACATCAATTTTTTTCCATGTCTCCTTTTGTAGCTGTACGAAGCATGAAGTATCAGGAAGAAGCAAGGCAGGCAGACTGTGTTTGTGATGTACCTGCTTACAGATAACAAGGCAGCATATAGTGCCCCAGGGATTCACTTCCATTGCGTCAAACCAGAGTAGCGGTGAGCCTATTGACGGTGTTACCAGTCAATGGCTGTTTACAGCCGAAAATGTACCACATGCGAGCAGAACAGGGACTCCCTCCTGGGAGCACTGGCAAGCGTTGAGGCAGCACTCCGGCGGGAGCAGGAACAATTTGCTTCCTGTTACAAAGCGCACAACAGGTATTCCATCCAGGTCACCCTGCAGCCGTCTTGAGCCCAGGTGCTTCCCGCTCTGCTGGAGAGGCATAAGTACCAAGTACTGTGTTGCCCAGAGACGGCCCCTTTTAGCAGGAAGTTCCCATTGGACACAGGAAGTTCACACTGCTGGTCAGCAATACAGACACATGCAGGAAGCAGAATTAATGGCAGTATATGGGGAAACTGCTGGTACAGTAGGTCTTAGACCTTACATCAACACTAGACATATTTCTGATGTTGTTATTGTACATTTCATCATTGTATACAATACTTCCATTCTTTAAATACACAAATTATGAAATTATGTACTAAAAAGTTAATAAAATAATTTCTAGTGTTCAGACACAAAGATCTGTGAGTTTCTTTGTTCTTTCCGGCTAAAAGTAAGCAAGTATCATGTTGAATGGCGATGGGGTCCCAAAGGATAGCTTCATCATCAAGGATCCATGGATCCTACATTTAACGTCTAGAATCTCGAACCCAAGTCCAGTGCACTGTACTGGTCAAAATGTGCCATTTGCCTCACTTGCACGTCACTTTGGACAAAAGCATCTGCCAAATGTATAAACAATATATATCCTAAACTGTACTGTGATAATGTTTGTTTTTTTATAGAATCGGTTTGGTTTAAGTATACTCCACAAAGCGTTTCATTAATGGCAAATGAGCGCTTTGCTCTTAGCGTGTCTAATTGACGCAATTCCGAACTATTGTACCAGCTGGCGCGTTACTGTCTCTGTCCGGTTGGGGGCAGAAGAACCATGTTTACTTTTCTTTAGCGCTCGGTTTAAATTCGTTTCTGTAACACCGAAGAGGACTCGCTAAGGAAGCGCAATAGAATTCAGATGGCGAACGACAATCGTAAAAACATGATCATAAAAACGTTTTTAAACTGGACATATATTTTACCAAGACGGGCAGAAGTACGATAGACATTTGTTCAGATAAACTTATTTGGCGTCAATAATTGCCTACTTTGAGAACAAGACACGGATATTTTCATTTTTTTGTTTCTTTGTCCTATTTTATTATCATATAAATGCGCTTTATTAGAGCAACACATGGCAGTTTTTGAGGACACGTGTTTTCTTTTTTAAAGTTTTCTTTGAGGATCCGCAGTGCCGGTGATACGCTTGTGAATGGATCTGGGAAGCTTGTTATTTGCTGGAAGGGATTATATCGTTATATAATTGCAATGGAACCAAATTTTTCAAAATCCGACAATAAAAGTATGGATATTTGCTTGAAACGCCTCAAGCAGGAGCTGGTATGTATGTGCATTACGAACTTGTGGAAAATGCATGCATTTTATGTGTCGCCACATAAAATTTAGCTCATAAATTGAAACCTATTATAAATTATCAGTTTTTTAGCCTAATAATAATTTTCAAAGGCCGAGACTTGCTTTAAATAAAGTAGACTATTTGAAACTTGTAGGGAGCAGTGTTTGCAAATGTGAAAAGAGACTTTCATTATCCTGTAATCGGTTAGACAACATCTAACATCAACAGACTTGATGACCATCATTAAACATAATATTATTTTCATAATAAATGATAAATTCACGAACACGTGTCCAGGCGGGACTTGAAACGCATCCAGCATGTTTACATGATCAGTCTAATTCAAAACAATACCCCCATACATCCTCTCCTGCTATATCCATTGGCTTTATTAGACAGATGTTCATTTGCGCTTTTTGCGCGGAAATGCGGGGTACTTTTGAAGTTCATTCATATGCCTTAATAAGTACAAAATATTAAAGAAAAAACGTGTTTCAGCAAACAAAGAATCTATCGTCCGTTCTTTAATCGTTTCCCAGAACACTTCCACCTTTATTTTGTTTCCACATTTCTTTTTCTTGAGGAAGAGGAGACTTTGAATGCTTTCGGTGTGATGCTTCAGAATACGGCTAAATACAATAATATTACAGCATATGCACCCTGATTTAATTCATTACATTTAAATGGGAATCCCGTCAAAAATCTTTTTTATGTCATTGTTCACTATTTAAGTGTCCTAATATTTACATTAAATGACTGCAGTTGTCAGCTTCTCATTAATTTTTGTTTATATGAAACATTATTATTATTGTTGATGATGATATTGTTATTGTTATTGTTGTTGTTATTGATATTATTACTATTATTATTATTCAAGCCTGTATGCTGAGGCACTGTAAAGGGGGAGAAAGTTAGGACAATGCCAAGGGTCCCTGAGTGACAGGAGCCCAAAAAATTCGGAATATAATTGGATTGGTTTGGGTCGGGGGCCCTATATGATACACTTTCATGGGACCCAAAATACACAGCAATGCCTCTGATTGTATGATACTATCAACACCTCCATGAATACAACAAAACACACTTTATTACCTTACAGAAATAAAATAGGTCCTACTTGATAGGTACAATAAATATGGCAGGACTGGAATTACCCTCTGAGTGATTAATTGAGTGCCACATAAAGCATAAAACGGCCCTGTTCTGCTTTTCACATCGTCTCGGCTGTTGTTTCATAAAGCTCATTCATACGTGAGTCTGCATGAAATCTCCTCAGACTGCAACTTTAACCAGCAAATGAAATTAGCTGTCCTGGGTGATGCATTGCGCCCTTTGTCCTGGTACATGGTGCATGGAATATAGTCACGCTCAGCTGTAAAATGACACTCTCGGGGTACAGTCTGACACTGCTGCTCTAAGGTTACTACTCTTGCCCCCTTGGTCAGGGCAGGTCAGGGGAGAGGCAAGCAAAATGTGGCCTGGTTCATATTTTTAACACTGTACCAGCTATTTAGTGCAGACTGTTCCATTTCAGATGATACGTCTCAGACAAAAAGATCTAAATGCTTATTGGCATCATTGGCAAGATGGTTTTTTGCCAGTACCTGACATGCCTGATCTCACGCACCCCCTACATAAAATTAAATTAAAACACCATTTCCGAAAATAGGCATGCCAGGATATGTTGACAGTAGGTGGTATAAAGAACTTACACATGTACCAAAACCGTGGGTCTAGAAAGCAGAAGAATATTAACAATCTGAACTAATTTATGATTATATCAAATATATGTGCTGCATAAGTTGCTCCTTAAAATCTTCTGTTAGTCAAATGTAATATTACCTTAATAACGACCGTAAATTGAGACAGCACACATATGTATTACTTCCCCAGAAACAGCTGCGCACATTCTCAGTGACACACCATGAACTTCCAATGCTTAGCGTTGGGTCTTGCTTAGTAAGATCCCGAATGTCTGGCTGTTTACAATAGGCGACATGTTTATCACTTCATTGATGTGAAAAATACGCTGAATGTGCTGGAAAGCTGACGATCAAATTAGAAACAGGGATGCAAGATGTCTTAACAGTTAATCATCTTCAGCTTAATGTAGGAATGGTGTGTAGGATTTTTTTGAAGAAACCTTAATGGGAGCAGCAAGCTTATTCAATTATAGATTCCTCCAACTGAAATTTATCAACTCTGCCTTTCTGCATTGATGGTAGAATAATGCTCACTCAGTACAGTTCTTGGCATCGGTGTGTAAAATTTTGATCTACTGTATGAAGCACAGAGGAAGACACTGGACTAGGTCTGCATACCTGGTGCATAATGTGCTCCTAATCCCAAATTTGGTTGCACATGGTGGGGTAAATTTTAGGAAAGAATCATTCTGACATCTGTGAAGTGACAAGAAGACTTGGAATTCTGGGAAGAGTGGGATGTCGTGTTAGGGAAGCCATACGGCCGAAAGTCTGCTACTCAGGCTGATAAAACAGACAGCGAGAGATCAGAAGCAGGAGTTTGTTTAAAAAAAGGCCCCCTCGCCAGCAGCCCAGGTGCAATCTGTCGAGATACCTCACGGGTCGGGAGGAGCCGCCATGCCAGAGATGCCACATGTCTGTGTGCCCACGCTGGCAAGACCCGTACCGTTCCACTCGCCACGGCCAAAGCAGGGACCACAGGACACGGCCCAGAACTGGAAGCTGCCAGGACAGGCACGGACAGACCCCAGGGCACCCCTGGTCTTGCAGTTGTGTCCGTTCACTTCCCGTCCCGGGGGTGGCTGAGCTCTCGGCTTGGTCCAAGGGGACTTTTATGCGTCATGGCTGCACTTGTACTGGATGGAAAGATGCTGAGTAGTTTTAAACGCCCTGTCCACCCTTATCTTCCAGTGCACAATGTTCAAAGAAAGTCATGAGATGCCTGCTTAATTCCGTAACAATGTTTCATATCAAACATCCATTGACAACATGGGATGAACATATTAGAAATAGCATATCTCTGTTTCTATATTTCTATTTTTGCATTTATTTATTTAGCAGCCACAAGCTAGACAGATACATCCGCAAAAAGACTTTCTGTGAACGCTGTATTAATCTTATTTCACTGTAACTAAGGGCGTAGGAGAGAATTTGATATTGGGGGGGGGGGGGGGCACAGCTTAATCATTTAAATATAAAGGTATGTTTTTGGGGGGGTCAAGTGAAGCCAAATTGAATATTGGGCAGTACATTGGGGGGTCTGAGACCAGACAGCCAGCGCAGTAACTTCCTCCTTAGGACCTCGTCTGACCTCTGTGTCACCCGACCCCCCCCACTGGCCGCCAGAGACACGCACGGAACACGTGGCATTTGCTGCGGCACGGTGGGCGTATGAAATGCGCACCAGCATGCCGGCGCCCATACAAACGGGGGCCTTTGATCCGGACGCGACTCTCGCTTTCACGCCGTTATTGGCGCCGGGCACCACGACTCAGCTGCGACTCACCGCGACTCAGCTGCCGCTGTCGGTCAGGCCGGAATGCCCTGCAGATATGTGACCGCACAGCCCCCTCGAGGACAGAGCCCCTGCAGGCACAAGGGGCAGCCTGACCCTGGCTTGTGGTCAGTACAGTATTCACCTCTCCTGCAGTTTTATATTACACATGACCCCTGCTCCCCCCCCCGTCCTTGCTGAACCCAGCCAGGGTTAAAAGCAGCCAGAACTTGGGGGCATTCATTGTGTCCATGGCATCCCTCATGATCTTGGTTAGGGGAGGACAGAACGAGTCAACACACTCATGGTGTCAAACATTCCAGCAAAGTGGCTTATTAAGAGAGAGTGCCTTCCTTTGGGTGGTGGCGGCTTGAAGCATTGCGCGTTTCGTTGAGCATGCCTGCGCTATGAAGATGTGTATGGAAGTGCCTGCGAGGGCCGTCAGGGTAGCATTGCGCGTTTCGTTGAGCGTGCCTGCGCTATGGAGATGTGTATGGAAGTGCCTGCGAGGGCCGTCAGGGTAGCATTGCGCGTTTTGTTGAGCATGCCTGTGCTATGGAGATGTGTATGGAAGTGCCTGCGAGGGCCGTCAGGGTAGCATTGTGCGTTTCGTTGAGCATGCCTGCGCTATGGCGATGTGTATGGAAGTGCCTGCGAGGGCCGTCAGGGTAGCATTGCGCGTTTCGTTGAGCATGCCTGCGCTATGGAGATGTGTATGGAAGTGCATGCGAGGGCCGTCAGGGTAGCAGTTTGCTGTCACCTTTTTTCCTACAGGTTTCCATATAGACCGCTAATTTAGCAGAGGGGTGTGCGAGCTAGGCAGATCATACATCTGCAAAAAAGAACAGAAAACATAGTGCCTATATGGTGGTTATGATGACGAGGCCTTGAAATATGTGCTTTCTACTGTTTGCAAGCTGTTTATGACAAAGAACAGCCATCACATGACGGCATGAAAACCAAAAAGCAAGGTGCTGTTTTCTGGTGGCATTTCAAATTCGATCGGCTTGACTTCTGTATAAACATGTTTAAGTGCCCATAACGGAAATGATGCTTTGGAAACACCTGTCATACTGTTGGCTATCAGTAAAATGTCACTGCTGTTTTATTGAACCTGTTTATAGATTTCCAAACAGGAAGTATCAGTGCATAATAGACATAATGACGTAAAATTTGAACTTGCAATAGCTACATAGAGTTCGTTCCCATTTCAAGCACTCAGAAAACATCTTTTATTTGGAACAACTGACTGCCAAGTGACTGGATGTGCAGTTAGCCAGGCCTGACTGACAGCGGCTGGAGGATAGACAGGGAGCCAGGCACTGGCATGTCCCCGTCACTGGTATGTCCCAGGCACTGGCATGTCCCCGGCACTGACATGTCCTCGTCACTGGCATATCCCCAGCACTGGCATGTCCCCGGCACTGGCATGTCCTCGTCACTGGCATGTCCTCGTCACTGGCATGTCCTCGTCACTGGCATGTCCTCATCACTGGCATGTCTCCGGCATGTCCCCGGCACTGGCATGACCCCGGCATGTCCCCAGTACTGGCATGTCTCCATCACGGCCCAAACAGCTCATCCTTTTTACCCAAGTACCGTGTGTTCTGTTCTTCCGCTAGCTAAAGGACGCTGCAGGGCAGGAAAGTTCAGGTTCTGAAAGTAACAATCCTAAATTCCAATCTAATCCAAAATTAGACTCTAATCCAATCTAAGTTCTTTTCACCTCCCGGGCATCTGTACACATCCTCCACTACCACCACCTTTGGACGCTTTGAAGGGAATCTTGTAAACAAGTCGATGGGACTGTCCCACTGACAGCAAGATATGAGCACACGTGCAAACACACCAAGATGTGGCCGTCTGTGCTCACGCTCAATTGATGCTTTGCATTTCTTAACCCCTTAATTAAAAAAGATGAACTTCATAAGGAACGAAGAGCCCATCTCATATTTTATATATAGTAATTTTATTGACAACAGATTCAGATAACTTAAATCATACGCTTAAATCATATAGTTAAAGTGAAACATACAAGCAGAAAGCACTGGTTTCTTTTGGTGAGAGGACCTGTAATAAGTACTTAGAGCACTGATTAAAGTGCTGCAGACTACTCCTTAGCCACTGTAAAGCTGCTGTAGAACTCCAAGGTATAATTATGCGGTGTGTCTTTACTAGAAAGATGCGCTCTACACTGGTAAGGATATAAGTGATTTCAACACTCAGATACCTTAAAATATAATGTTGGCTTTCAGAGGCTGTTCTCAATTGTCCCAACAAAAAGAAATACATGGTTTTCTAGCATATAAAACATTTATAACACATTCAAAGTTTTGCGCACCGCTAATTTTCCTGCAACTGTGCCTGTTGGAATACTCTTATTCGGTGGGACATACAGAGCAGTATTAGCATGGTTACACTGCTAAACTTGTGAGAGAGGTCAGTAAGTTGGACAGGAAGGAAGTGCATGGTTCACTGAAGGACAGACAACAGGAGTAACTCTCACCGGAACGAGAAATCACAGCGACTGCCTTTGGCACGATGTGCAGCCCGTCTGCCAGCTTAGCAAACGTCACACACAGGTGTCATTGTCTATCTATAACGTAAAACATGAAGTTCTCAACCAACAAGCTGGAAGTTATACATATTTTAGAAATTGAATCAAGTTTTACAAACCACCAAGGGCAATAGCGATGACAGAGGATGAACACTGAAAATCACAAGGGTTAAAAGGCCGCGGGATGCATAACAGGCCAGAATCATAGGCAGTAGCAGGAAACAGCAAAAATGTAGCATATCTACGGTACCAGGTTTCAGACTTAGCCGACTACATCTCTGATTCACATGGATGACTGTGATTGGTCGGCTCAGGTCTGCAGCGTGCGTTTGAATTATTAACATGGCAGGCAAATGAGGGCGCCATAAACAGTGCCTGTCCTGCGGGATGTCTGAGAGGAACCAATGGGAGAGCAGGGATTTGAGTGATGTTTCATTTCTCCATGGAGCAAGCTTGGCTGGCAAACATTAACAGGAGTCGAGGAAAAAAAAAATTAAGATCTCCTTAATAATTCATGTGTTCTGACTGAAGGACACACAAAGATGAGCTACCCACAATGCTGTGCTGTGACAGTGCAAGTAATAATGCCCATGAGACATATATGTAGACCTATGTAAACAGTAATTATACACTATTTCTGAAGCTGTCTAATTATTCCTAATGGTGACATGCATGTGTGCTGCGTGGAGAACCACAAAGCCGACAACCTGATGGCAGCAATTACTGCAGCCCTAGTAATTATCATGTGCAGAACCATCCCAGTTGCTGGGGACCAGTGATTGGGCAGAGCAGCTACGTTACTTTCAGCTGGGTCGCCCCCTGAGAATTCCACCCAATGACCCATATGTGTTCTGCAACTCAAGCTGACAACTATGCTCACGAATTTACCAAAATCACCCGACTGGGGTGTTCTCCGGGCTCGGGTTACAGCCTAGGAATTCAACCCCCTTCAATGTACGGAATTTCCCAGTGTAAATGAGGGCTGACTGCGAAACAGGGTCTGCCCTAATTTTTCACGCTCCTAAAGTGATTAGACCAGTGAGTGTCCCCATAAACTATTAATTGCACTCCCAGCATCTAATATCCCTGCCTTTTCCAAACTTGGGCATTGGGGGTGATATCTTAAGTCACAAAGTTATTTATCAGATTATTATAGTCAATCGACTGCTTAACTGGGAAAACAAGATGCATTTATGACACATTGTATTGTTCAGCAGAACAGGGGATTTCATAGTAATGATGATGGGCATTTTTATTGGACACAGGGTGTCCAAAATTCCATTCTAAGTTTACTTTCAAAAAGGTCAATAGTACTTCAGTTCTAATTTTTTGTCAGTCATAAACTTTTTAAATCACATATTTTCCCTGAAGGTTACAGCACCTGGATCTGTGCAGCCTCTCATTAATAGGTGTCAGCCTCTGAGTTTCCTGCCGTTGATGTTAGGAAACGTTTCTCTGTTACATCCAGTCCCCTTCCAAAAAAAAACACTTTGTTATGAAGAAGCCTGTAATTGAATCAACCTTGGGAACAACTCAGCCACTGAGGTATGCAGCAGGTATGGCTCACCATCCATTAAACAGCTCACTACAAGGCCACACACCCCATTTCCGAGACCCGTATTGGCCTCATATAAAAGCTACACTTGCTTATCCATGTCAGGAA
>JAODKM010000118.1:25839415-25851459 GCA_026780845.1 Petrocephalus sullivani
AAGGCGGGGGAGCCACCACCCCCCCGCGCCCGCTCCCCCTCTTTTTGTGTTTGTACTTTTTTTGGGGGTTTTTTTCCTTTCACATTCTGTTGTATTTTGAACCCCCCCCCCCCCCCCCCCCCGCCACGGGGAATCAACTTAATCACCTCCGACTGAATCTTCAAAGTGTATTAAACCCCCAAAACAATTAAGGTTGATATTTAGCTACAGTTATCTTAGCATTGTCAGTAAGCAGGCAGTAAGCACCCCGGCCCACTGGTGACCCCCCCATCACCAGATATCCCATCCCTTACTCAGATTAAACACAGATCTCACAAGAAAACCTTTATGGTTTGTTATCACCCAGGATGCGTGGCTACAGAGAAGCATGACATTTCTCAGGTTTCCTGTGAGCCTCCAGCGAACTGCAGCTTGGTGTCGCCTCTGTGGGCAGTTTCCTCTTCATTTCTACGTCCACTGGGTTATAAACCATCCCTACGGCAGGCTCAGGGTGCCAGGCTCAGGGTGCCAGGCTCAGGGTGCCAGGCTCGGTGTTTACCTACTGGCTTCCGCTTCTTTGTATCCCTCGACTTGCTTCCAGAAGAGATTGTTAGGGCAGGAAGCTAGAAAGGGAGAGGATAGTAGTTACTATCTGATACCGCAGTTATGCTTATGCCAAGCACTGGGTAATACTGGATAGTGTATATTACTCCCTGAATATACACGAAATGTACAGCCATAATAAAGTACTGTGCAATGAAATGCTGTAGGACTGAGACTGGAGAGAACACAGAATGTCAGGATTCAGGCTTTAATCCCACAAGCAGTGAATGTACAGCCCCGGAAAAAATAAGGCACCACAGCACAGTTTTTGTTTCACTCATTTCTTAGTTTATGGTTATGCATCTGTGTAAAATATACATTTTCTTTTGCAAACTGCAGCCCTGTTCTTCTCTGTTTCTCTGTAATTAAGGGCTTCTTCCTTGCTTTAAGGGACTTCAGTCCTGCTTCTAGGAGCCTGATACTAACTATCCTAGCTGTGCACTTCACACCACTTAATGTTTCCCACTCCTTATGAAAGTCATGTCATCCTCCGATTCATGAGCCACTGCTGGATAAGCTGATGGCCATCCCTGGCATTAGAGAGTCACTTCCGCCCATTACCTGGCTGGTTTCTGGTCATTCCCAGTGTAGCCTTCTGCCAACAGAACCAGGATTAAACCAGGATTTTAAAATGCTGATTTTTATTTTTTTTTGCGCTGTGGTCTCTTCATTTTTTCTGGAGTTGTATATAATGCAAATAATGATTAAACTCATGTCTCCCATGTTTTTTAATACATATATAATTATTATATACATTATTATTATTATTATTATTATTATTGGTGTCCCTCATATAGGCTTAAAAAGTACATTTTTGCAAACTTTTGCTGTCACCTCCTAAAATGATACTCCACCCCAAGAATTTTTTTTTTCCTATAAATTTTTGTTCAATTTGTTCTCAACTCACTTTTATTGGGCCTCACTTTTAATTGTAAACCAAACATATTATCCAGTGACATGGCCAGTTAATCAGTACTACCTGATCAGCGAAGACAATGTCCATCATCCGCGCTGTGAATGATACCACAGAGTGAGCAATTGCACTCATACCAGAGACATGGCCAGCTAATGAGGACTACCTGATTGGCTGACAGACATTACCCATCATCCCCGCCATGTGAATGCACTCATATCTGAGATCAGTGGCATGCTGACCAAAGCTGAGGAACAGACTCAGTTTGCTCATCATGCGACAAATCGACTGTTGTCAAGAACCTTACTCAGTCATGTTAATGTTCAAGCCACATATTCAAGCACCTGATGTGACCAGTTTTACAGCAGCAGTGCTATTTTGATGCAAATGTTTAACCATAGAGTGCTGTCAGCTGTTCAATAAATGTAGTTTTTCTATGACATGATTTAAGAAGCAAAGCAATTGATGAACCAAAGATTACTTTTTCCGGTATAATTAAATAAACTTGGAGAATTTTTACAAAAATTTAAATAGAAATTAACGATAATTAAAGTTGATGTGTTCTAGTAATAAAAACGTATACATTTAAGTTGCATTCTTGTAGATAGGTGAACAAAACAGCATAGCAGTGCTCTGACATGCAAGCACATTAAAACAACTTAAAAATTCACTGCGTTTGAGCATACCCTAAATGCAGTCCAAATGATGTGATATTTTGCACAAATTACTTTTATACCACAAAGACTTGAATGAAGGGAGGAGAGCTGAAACTTTCAAAAGTCTACAAAAAGGGACACCCAAACCTATGTATGTATGTACATATATATATATATGCTACCGATAATCTTTTTAGGTGGGTTCCCTATAAAAAGTGCAGCCTAGGATCTTCAAATGCAGGATTTTCGAGCCCTCATCATGCCCCAGTGCCCTTTGCAGATCGCATTTCTGTAACAAAATGGCATTTAGCATTGCTACACACAAACGCTGCTTGACTGCACACAGATCAGCCTCCCAGGGGGTTCCCACTGTGACATTTACAGGCACAGTCCCTGCCCCTTAGGATCTGAGGTTGACATCTCCTTATGTCAGGTGACACTGGAGCTTTGGACGGGAATCCCCTGTGTACCTGGGGATATCTGCTCCATCTCACCACATGCTGTCCCAGACAAGAACATCAAAAGGAACCAGTGGAGCAAGGGATTGTCCCTAGGGATTGTCCCTAGGGATTGTCCCTAGGGATCTTTATGCAGTGACACAGGCGGCGATATTTGCATCCACCCAGGTTTATATCTTAATGACTTAATGTTTTTGAACAATCGATCTGATTGCCTCTGTTTAAGTTAAGAGTAAGACTAGCCTATTAAGATTAATACTGATCCAATGCACAGAATAAAGGAGTACATTTCACCACAGGAGGACAAAAACTGAAAAGACGTGAATAAACATCTAGTGCCTGATATCATTTTACACTATAACTCAAACAGCCTACAGATCTAAGATCAGGCTATAATACACATTTCCAGCAGGCTCCAGTAAAATCGGGTAAAAATGTGTTACAATGATGACATAACTGTAAATTATTAAACAAAAAAACATACAATATGCATAAGAAGAGGTGAAGTATCTAATAAAATCAGATAAAAAAGGATTTTGGTGACTGTTGGATGTAGAAGCTTGTTTGTCCCCTTTGGTCGCAGTGAGGGAACCTGCCATTGTTACACTGACACTTCTAATTGAGTTGAATACTATACTATATGTACCTAAGCAGACCATCCTGGTTTCACTTTGCCAGTAAGCCAACAAAAGCATAGTAACATTTCAGTTCAAAATAAAACCATAATGAGGCTGAAAAAGGCTAAAGCTGCCCCCCCCCCCCTTTCCTCTAGTCATCTCTTAGTTTCATTTCACAGTTAATTAGAAAATGCAAATGAGATGCATATCAGGGCCTTAATCACACACTGAGAGTGCGTGCATTGAGTAGCATTCTGTCTTCTCTTTTGTTGGGCAATCCCTATCTACAGTCTCCCCTTGGTGTCTCCAAAGTCCTTCCCTGAAGACTACTGCCTGATAATCTTCAGTACCGGCTTCCTTCCAGACTGGGTTTCCCCCTCATCCTGTCACGTACTTGTGGAGGCATGTATTCTGCAGGTAGAGTCCTGGCAGGAGCCACAGGGGTTCCTCTCGGCAGAAGATCTGTGGGATCTACTCAATCATCACCTGGTGGTACAGGGGAGGTCATCAGTTGTCCACTTAGAAAACACTGATTCAAATAACGCAATCATGCCTAGCGACTTAGATTACTCATGTACCTGATGCATTCATCTAAAGTGACATCACTTCCTCTGTAAAGTTAACTTTAACCACCTTGTGCAAGCCTGTTCAAAAAATTTCATGGGAGGACCCTGGGATTGCTGGGCTTTGAACCTGGAACTTATCAGCCACCAGTCAGGTGCTTTAAACACAAAGCCGCTAGCCGACCTGGAATGCTTGTAAACCCCCACCCCCAAAAGGATGGCCCCAGTACAGCCACATACAGATGATGAAACCTGGCTGCAGTGCTGCTATGGTCAGCAGGGAGCAAGCGCCCTTTAGTAGAATGCGAGCAAACTGTGAGGGGTTTGGGCTGGAGAGGGTGTAATGAATGGAAGTCACTGTTCATCAGTGTCTGCTGAAGCCAATTACCGTGTTGCCACTTCCCCGGAAATAGCAAGGCATCCCACATTAACGCCCCTTGGGCCCGGCTCTACATTCGACTGTGACCGCTGATTAAGGCGCGTCACATCAAAGCGTTGCCGTGGTAACCAGCACTTGCGAACACCCCGGTGCAAATCCAAACACAACAGATAATCTCCCAAGACAAACGAACATGAAACGCCAGTGCATAAGTAAAGACCCAAATAAACACGCACGCAAGCAGCACCGCTTGGCAGCCCCCCCAATCGTGTTTGCGTGACATTGCGTCACGTTACATCATTCGTCTTCAGTCCGAGGTGAACATTCGTGAACTTGCTCACGTCTCTCGGAATAACTCCTCACTACTCTTCACAAAGGTCTTTGTTTCACAGAACACTAGTACCACGGGTCAGGATGGATTGATTTAGTATACATTTCCAACTGGGATTTCGCTAAGTCCAAACCGTCCATTATTAATAGTGCCAGTAAAATAAATCCCTGATGACTGAAAATAATGCTTCGGTGCTGCTGACGACAAGCTACTGTATAAACATGGCAGAAAGGCAAAGTATCTCTCACTGCTGTGCAGTGATTTACAGCAAAACCCCCTGTGTCTCTGTTTACCAGAGAGCTGCATTAAGGAGGCCCAGGAGAGCACAGAGTTCTTATTTCCACTTCCAGTCTTCAAAGGCTATTTCCCCCCCACCAGCCCAAACCGACCCAAAAGTTCTAAATGAAGGCAATCACAAAAAATGCAAGTGGAGTTCCATCTGCACAGCGGAGTCTCCGAAGCTGCAATGATTGCACCTGAAGCCAGTGACATATTAATGTTCATTCGGCTGCCTGTAGCCTCGGGGTTAGTCGCCCAATGTGGCTTTTAAACCAAAATTCAAGCAGTACATTATACTTACATTACAGGCAACATATGCATCCAGCTAAGGCTGGGTCCAGGCTATAAACCTGGATAAAGGATATTCAGACATGTAATGCAATGCTTCACTGTTCATCAAGCAGATCCATCTGGCTGAACCATTTAGTGAGTCGTGTCCTCCGAATTTCACATTTGGTTTGTATAATCGGGGCTTAGAAGAAGGGATTTCATTTCATTGTTCACACAAAAAAAAGATTATGGGGTGCTGCGTCATCACACCGTACTCATAAACTGTATTTATGAGAGTACAATTAACATTCTAAACTGGTTTGAGACCTACAAGCGTCATAATAGTAAATAAACAAATAAAATTGGACAGTGTTATATATTATATAGCATTCAAGAAAAATGCCACACAATTATTAATAATTAATTAATATGAATACATCTTCAGTAGTTTTGAAACACCAAAGCCGGGGGCACAGATTTTGTTGACTTGTTGAAATATATACACTAATGATGTGACCAATCAAAAAATTAGACTAGTATAGATGCCAGTTTGCCAGTGCAGCTCCCTACTGCCACTAGTGATCAGTGTTACTCACGTGTAGTCTTTGGACACTTTGCAATAAAGAGCACGAATCCAAACAAGGAGACGGTCCTACCTCTGCCGACCTGTATATATGTTGGATGGGCAGCACAGCTGAGCAGAAACAGCCTTTTCATTGGAAGCCTGTGACCAGTGTGACTCCCCTACAGAGCTGCATTCCCCTCCACCATGCCGCTGTATGTCATGGATTGGTTTGATCCAAGCCTTCAAAAAGCCTCCAGATTGTGACATGCTAGGTATCTACCAACATGCTAAGTAGCTAATACTGCACTTGCCAGATCTTTGTCCTTTTCTGAACAAACAGTCATTGTGCACAGCCCGGTCTCACGACTTTTCATGCAGCCATCCCAACATAAAAATCTATTCAAACGTGCTGCGATCACGCTTTAGGTCTTTTTTACATGCTAGGACTTTTTTTACATGCTTCACTACCCTATGTATTTTAATGCGCAGTGCGTAACACCGCCACTATGAGCACTAACTGGTGACTGCGGGACGTGATCTGATAACGCTGCGACAATGTGCGATGCGACCGTGCAAAACAGCGCCTGGTTTTTACTTCTGTTGCATGAATGAGTGAATCTATGCAATCTTGTGAAAACATACTACACATTTCCCACTAAAAATAAAATAATAATGTGTTGATTCCTAATTGTTTTTGTTTGCAAAGCGGTTGAAAATGGCTGAAAGGTAGTGAGACGGGGAAAACCCCCAGAATGCTATGGTGTTTTTCGTGATCTGTAACGCTGCGACAATGTGCGATGCCAGACATGAGGGGGCGTCACGGCATACAAACTAGAGATCTGAAATTTGGCAAGGATAAACTAGATATAGGCCTGAACGAGTGTGCTGAGTTTCATGAGCGCAGCCCTCACCAAGAGCCTACAGTGACCTTCTGAACTTGCCCAGGTCGGCAATGTTAGGGGAATGGAGGCACCCCCCCTGTCATTTGACAGTCCATAACTCCAAGTAGGAATGACGGAGGAAGACGGTCCAAAGACTCCTGAAACTAGACAGTCTGCTCTTTAATCCCATCCATACATGTCCATTAAAATTATGCCACCTTCATATCGGACCCGCACGTTTTTCAAGATGAAAGATTCTAAAATTTGGACCAGTGGTGAATTTCATATTAGAATCAATCAGCGGATAATTTCGTGAGGGAGTCAAGTAGGAGCACGGTTCAAAGTTTTCCCGATGCTAGGTATCCGTGGATTAAAGTCCCGTCATACATGTCCGTTAAAATTATGCCTCCTTCATACGAAATTTGCATAATTTCATGAAACGTCCTCACTCTGCCAAAAAATGCAGGTAAGGTACTAGAGCTTCAACCCCATACTGAATGCTCGAAAAAGGTCGAGGGGTCTCTCTTAGAAAAAAGGTCATAACTCCAGTTAGGTTGGGGCTAGAGGTCTGAACTTTGGAATAATGATAGGGGAGGGTGGTCTGCAGGGCTGTAGCCCAAATGGGATGGAAGTTATTAACCCTTTAGTGTCGGGTGGTCTCACGGCTGACCTGTGTGAGTGAGATTTCTCAGATTTGGCACAGTGGAGCAGTATACAGGGAGAAATCACATACTGGACATTGGCAGCAGTGAGCAGCGAACCACTTAAAGGTACCTGCGCCCAAGGCCGTGTGACCGAAAGGTCTGGATTTTCAGTTGGGACATTGACAAACAGACCTGTAAAGTTACATGGACGTCTGACTTACAAAGATGTTTTTATTGGCCCTCAAAATCAGTGACCTCAGCAATGTTAAGTCAATGGAGGCAACCCCCACTGTGTTTGTCAGGCCATAACTTTGCTTATGAACAACGTAGGGAGATGGTTCGGTAACACTTTAGTTGAGGGGCCACAAATAATTCAGTAATACATGCTTAGCAAATGCATTAATTAACCATTAACTATGCGTTACTTCATCGTTAATCAATCATGACGATTCATGTATTCGTTGCAGGAACTTCATTAGTTAGTTAATTAGTTAATCATTAACTAATTATGATTAGTACTTCAGTAGTCAATGAGGTACTACTATGATTTGTGGCCCCTCAACTAAAGTGTTACTGATGGTTCAAAGTGTTCCTGAAACTAGACAGTCTGCTCTTTAATCCGATCTTTACACGTCCGTTAAAATTATGCCACCTTCATATTGAACAAACACGTTCTATTTGAGAGTGGCGGCACGCTGGAATATCTTGGTGATTATCCAGCTTAAAAAGACAGCTAAAATTTTAGATGGCTCATATGGATTTTAAAGAAACAGTACACTATTGTGTCCATCAATGTCCATTGAGAAGCATTGGGAGGCACTCTAGAGAACAAATATTATTCTCTATTTTAGCAATCTGCCGAGAATCTTGAATGAGATGATTAACTCTAGGCCTGAATTGAACATGAGGGGGCGTCTAACGCTTTGCAAACAAAAATGAAATGCATCAGCACATTATTATTTCACTTTTAGTGGGAAATGTGTAGTATATTCTCACAAGATTGCAAAGATTCAGTCATTCATGCAACAGAAGTAAAAACCAGGCGCTCTTTTGCACGGTCGCATCGCACCGGTCCTGTGCTGATACATTCCTTACTCTTCAAATGCTCGACTCACTGTTCCACCTTACAGAAAAATGCTATAATCCAGTCTTGCTGGAAGAGGAATGGTGTGTCATGGTGGGACGCATGGAGGTTGGGTGGGTGGTAAGGAGATCATCTGTCATTCATGTACATGCCACTTTGGCCTGACCTCTTGCCTATTGCTTTACGAGCCTGTCTGTCTGACCACTTCGCAGCTGACACGGCGGCTTCCACGGATATATCTCAGTCTGTCAACTGTAACGTGCCAGTTTTGCCCGCCCCTATTTATGGGAGAAGCCAATGATAGACAGGGATGGATTGGAGCTGGTACAGTCAGCCGGGATTAAATAGCCCAGTGGGAGATGACCAGCTTGACAGCACAACACTCATGTATCTCCTTCCATCTGCATTTCCGCAAATAAGCACTTTTTTCAGTCATCACAAAAAAAGGATACTAAGGAATTATAGCGCTGGACTCTGGAGGAGAATGAATCCAATAATATCAAGATGGTATCCTATTTAATTATGTAGTATACAACAATGACTAACAATGCTAACAATAAATGAAATAACAAGGTTTACATTTTGAGCACATGAAGTCCCCAGGGCCTTAACTAACATGTCAGTCTTAGTTTGTAGTTTATGTTGGAGGAAGACACTGACGAGGAAGAGGAAGAAGATGAGGTTGTGTTTCACTGAGACCCTCAATGATCACCTTCAAGCCTCAGAGCCCGATGGAGATATATTTGATCAGAGAAACCAGACTCCAGTTTCACAGGCATTATAGGGCCAACTGAAAAAATAATATGATCCAGTAAAGTGCTGGATATACCACCTGCAGAGAGAGGAGCTGAGAAATATGTGGTTCAGAGCAAATTCTTTCCAGTGTAAGAGAGAGCAGGACTTAAGCAGGCACAGTGGCTGTGGTATATTGCAGGGGTGCTCCATCATCTCCATCGGTTCGAACAGTGGTCCATCTGTGACCGCGCTCCAGTGGGCTTGGCGGCGGTGGGCCTCATTTGTGGCGTGTCACTCAGCCGGCCGCAGTGCCTCTGCGATCTGGCCTCTCAAGCCGTGGCCCTGCATCTATCGCGCTTGGCCAGAGGGTCGGGAAGCTCTCTGTTCTTTTGCCAGTTGGCCAAATGTAGCAGCCATGCCCCCCCCCCAGTGAATTCACCATGTGTGAGTGATCCCTCCCCCATCTCCACTGACCAATCCACTGCCTCCACTGCCGCTGTCCCAGCTACCTGCAGGGGGCTCTTTGGTAACATGAACAGGTGGCACGGAGCAGACTGCGCTACCTTGCCGGAGGATGGGTGATACCAGTGACATCACTCTCGGGTACTCAGGATGTCGAGTGGTGCACTCATTAGACCTGAAGAGGCACATGACCGGCTTAGAATTTGCTGATCTAGTGCAGAATAGTTTTAATTGATTTCTTTTCTGTCGATAAACTGTAGGAAGGAGGCTTTAAGAGCAGATAAATAGCGAGGGGAGTCAAACCCCTGAAAGATCTGCTGTCTCTCTAAACAGCAGTGTTTCAGTCAGAAAGTGACATCATTACAGCGCTACTGAAGAAAATCTCAATGAAGGAAAAAAAACAGCTACAGTGATCTGATTGTGGTTGCATTTCCCGAATAACGACAGAAATGATTGCATGTAATAATACTAGATGTTTACTTGCTAAAATATTAGCTCGGTAAAGCTTGGTAATCTGATTACGTTACCGACAATCAAGTGACATCCATTCTAGATAGCTAACTAATCAATCAATGTTAATGACACAGCTATGGAGACGGTATTGTATTATATTTGACAGCTAAACCCTGAGGAGAAAAAGGGTGAGAGGAGGAGTAACATCTACTGTCCTCCACAGCAATATGAGCACCAGCATTTCCTAGTCACACATTTGGAATAATCAGCATTATAAGGAAATTACATGCAGGCTATAAATAGAATGCATCTGTCTGAAGTGCAGCCAGACTCTGAAACTGCACTTTTACCCAAATGTTCCTGTAAGTCTCTCTGGGGATTAGAGCTTCTAGGAGTGAAGCAATTTAAAAGAATGTATAATGCATTTCTGGAGCGTCTGTGTTTAATAGGGCAAAGGCTAATCAAATTTTGTGAGGGGGGGGAGGGGACACTTGACACCTTCTTAACTTTTTAAGAAGACACCTGCCTCCTGAGTCACCTCGTTTTTATTGTGTTCACATTCCAAACCACCAGTCTGCAGATATGCTGTGATTGCAGCGGGAGGGTATCCAAAGTCTAAGGTCTGTTTGTCATTACAATTCAGACAGCAGCTCCGTGAGGATGAAGGCGAGAGTGTAAGCAGTTTGCTCACAGGGTCGGGACGTCATTTCTGCTTAGTGCTCTCTTAGCTCATCCTCCTCATCCTCCTCACCTTGTTATCCACCGCCCCCCCATCTACCACCTTCGCCTACTATACTTATAAACACAGTGCTGCTCCCATGATTGCCGGATTCATATCACTGGGGCCCCAGCATTTCCACTGAAAAACCTGTCCTGACTATGCCAACTTCATAGTGCCAAGTGGGAGGGGCTAGAGATCCATTGGTAACGCCTCCTGCCCAGGCCCCCGTCCCGCCAGTCACTGGGGTCGTCCACTGAGGCAAATGGCACGTCTCCACAAGACGTCCCAGAAGGTCAGCAGTCTACTGGGAGCAGCTGCTGACCAGCACTAATGGGGAAGGCAACAACAAGGGCGACCGTGTCATCGTGCCTCCAAAAGACAAGAGAGGAGGGCTAATTTTAACATATTTGTGGTGTGGCATCCATTGACATAAATAATCCATGCAGAAGTAGCGGTTTGTTTGTACCAGCTGGGGTAGTGACACCAGAATGTGAACGTCACCACAATGACCACAGAACACACACAGATACGCAGACGGACCGATGCTTTTCTTTGGTGCTCATTGTAGCCCAGGCCACACATTTCCTCTGCACCCAAAACACAGCTAAAATCTGGACTCTGTGGTCGATTACCTATGCCTGACAGTCCCCTAGCATCAGAACAATTTGTTGATAGCAATGTTCCCAAAGATGGATGGACAATGGATAAGGGTATCTTGGCTTTGATATTGATAGTGGGTCGGGCACCTGCAGGTCGCTGACTGCCAGCTCTTAGCTGGCACCATGTGCTCAGTGTGAACAGAAAGCAGACTCGATGGGGACAAAGCGGTCAGAGGTTCCCATGTCTGCTGGCCTTGTGGCAGTTTGGAAGTGACAGCTGAGTCTGACACACAATCAGAGGCAATTAAAATTGGTGGGGAGGGGGCTTTTGGGGAAAATGGCACTTCATTAAACAGATACCAAAATTTATTTGAGATGAGATTAAATATTAGTGTTGTAAAAAAATACAAAATCATTATAAAGCAGATCTTCTCATTGTCACCAAATGGGAAACTCTGGCACCCATATGGTCCTGATTTCTTTTATTATTATGCCCAATTTTAATTAACTTCAATGAAATTTGGAAACCATTATTAACGCTCAAGAAAGGGAAACCAAAGTGGAATTTGGACGTGACATTCAAGGAGCCTGGAAGTGCACAACAGACTAATATGACCAATAAGGGTTGCACACTTGGGATTTTTAATAATTCATGCATGAATTCCCTGTGCAACACATTTAATCAGCCTTATTGTGAGCTGCTTGATTCGAGCAGCCCCTGAGAAAGCAAGAAAGCTGAGGAAGCCATACTGAGCGGGGGGGGGGGGGGTTCGGGGGGCGCTGAGAACACCCCCTCCCGGGTTTTTTATGGGGCTTTTGGGCAACTGACTGACAGCCGCCGGGGGAGCAAAT
>JAODKM010000118.1:25851559-25861905 GCA_026780845.1 Petrocephalus sullivani
CGCGATGCATAGAGAAGGACAAGAGGGACGGAGAAGACAAGGAGGCACAGGAAGGAAGGGAGGAGGGAGGGGTGGGGGGGGTGCTGAGAACACCCACTCCAGGGTTTATTATGGGGATGTTGGGCACCTGAGCTACAGTCGCAGTGGTAGCAAATTTTGTTCTGGGAGAATAACACAAAAAATCCCAGACAAGGGAAAGATTCATTATTATTCCACCAAGGGTACAGAGTCAATGTTTCTGTTATTTTAGCAAATAAGTAAAATGTAAGGCGTGTTAAATTTAGAGGAAAGATTACACAATCAGACTGTTCAAACAGATTATGAGAACAATTAGAGCTGCTTGAAATAATCACACTAATGACTGAAAACGGGAGCAGGTGACTTGCTAATGAGTCCACAATCGGAGTTCTTATTCCAATTTCAAAGTCAAAGTCCTAAAATATTGAGAAATACAAGTTCAGAAATGTGTATTAACGATAACAGTGAGGTTTCTTAGTTTTTAAAAGAGCTGTTTATTACTAAATGTGTGTTAAGTTAGGGCTATTAATTACCCTGCAACTGAAGAGAAAAACCTATAATGGTAAAAAAATAATCAGTTTTAAAATGCAGTTCTTTGTTGTTCCAGTACAAATATCTAATGAACCGAGCATCGAGCAAATCAGAAAACGTTATGATGCAACCAAATTAAAAATGATCCCCAATGAAATATTTAGCATTGCTGTGCTGTTAGCTATGGGCATGGTTAGCACAATAAAAAACACCTGTCATGACAATGCAGGTGTTGCCACCCCGAGGGTGTGACCGCACCATTACGGGACGGAGGCAGCACCTGAGCACCGGCAGGAACTCCCGGTGGTGCAGATCCAGTCATGCACAGGACTAATGGAAAGTTGCCTGTAGGTCACGCTAATCCCCCAGCCCCAGCTGCCAGGGGCCCCCCTCTGGCGGGATCGAACGCACCGCAGCTCCGGAAATGCATTAGACGGCCAAGCCATTACGCGTGTGTACTTTCTAATCGCCTCATCGATTCAGGGTGATGTTACTCCAGAAATATGTCCTCCTCTGGAGGCGGGGAAGGCGGGAGCCAGGGTGTATCGCATATCTTTTTATCGTGCATCTATTTTCCCCTGTGTATGCAATATATTGGTTTCTGATACATTAGAACAGGAAAAACCAAGGAAGGGCATTTCACAGAATCTAATCGGATCCTGTTGCAGAACTGGCTTCACAGAGATCTTCATATAGTAATTTATAAAGAATCTCGGCATCATCTGTGATGATTATAACAGTATAATAATATTAAGATCTTTGGTTCCCACATTGTATTTTTCATTTTTCAGTTTTCCCTGATTAATTTAGTAATGGATCACACTTAGTTTCAGGCCTGCCACACTGTAAAGACTTTGTTTGCCAATTTTCAGTGTAAAAGTCCCATTACAAAGCAAAAATCAGAAATAAAAAACTAGTATTTTCCCAATACAAATCCCTCTGGCTGGACATCACATTCAAATTGCTCAGCCATTTTGTTATTTCCTACTATGACCATGTAGGGCTCCCGTTATGGCTGTAATAATGTCTAGGCCCTTAATATATGCTGACATGCTTGGATTTTATTGGTGCAATTAAAAAAAAAGCCACTTATAAATCACATGCCTGTCATGGCTTTGTTGCGGTGCCACTTTGGTCGCTATAAAACCACGGTGCGGTTCATCACTGACATGACAGACAAAGTCTGAAATTACTGTATGTTCTGGGAGAAACACACTACACCCCAAATTAAGGTGCTAAATTAAAATTTCAGAAAGGCCTGGGTCATAAATGGCAGCTGGTTAAAGTACAGCTGGTTAATTGGCCTGAAATGGCACAATGGTACAAAATAAATGAAAAGGGGGTCATTTAAGATAATGCAAAAAAAAAAAAAAACATTACGGAATTCATGTTTAGGGTCACAGATAAGGTGTGGTCCAGGTAGTTGTCAATCATTGTGTAAAAAAAAAAAAAACATTTATACATATAATTAATTTGGTGATACTTCTCCAAGAATGCGAGACATATAACAAGAAGCCGCAGCCACGGGAAATGTCTTTCTATGGAAATTTCCCCTTTTTAGTTGTGTTTAGTCATGCTCTGTGTTGCCATTATGTTTAATTTATATTTTCCACATATTGTAATACTTGCAAGATGGCTCCACTTAATAGAGCTCATTAGCATTTCCCAGCATGCTCTGCAAGCTTTGTAAACAGTCCCCGTGTGTGTTATTGTAAATACTTGTGTTGTATTCCAAATTGTCCTGTGTGCCCTTGCCTGTGTAAATGCCGTCCTCACACGTCTCTAGCCACAGTGTGTGCCTTACTGTCCAGAATAAGACTGGTGCCTAATGCTACAATAGTTGGGTAGAAATAGATGGTCATTTTAAGGAAACTCTTTAAAGAGAGCCGGAAATGAAAGTCTGGCCTCCCATTCCATCTGTGGTAACTGCTGGTGTGCTAACGAGGGAAGAGGCAGTGAGCATCGTCCTTTCTGAGCATGTTCCCTCTGAGTATGTTCCCTCTGATCACAGCCAGAAGCCCGTCTTAGAGAGCCAGAGAGAACCGGACCAGGCTAATGACAAGAGATCAGAATCTCTGCTCTGCTCTGCTTAAAGACTGAACTAGTCAAAATGGAGACTTGTACATAGATCAAAAGCTGGGTTTGAAGAGCATCCAAAAACTCAGGACGTAACTTTGGGAGCTAGTAGTGGCACACAAGAGGCCGCGGCCTGTGGGATGCCACATTGCCACCTGTGATGATAATAACAACAGTAACAGTAATACTGTTGTGTGTATGAGAAGGTCTTGCCCAAGCTTCCCAGAACAGACTCCAGCCTCGCCATAAATAAGCAGCACTAGATAAGTAATTATGGAAATAGGGTTGGTGAATGGATGGATAGTAATCTTTCTGCTTCCACATTTCATTAATGGATCCCAGAGTGCTTTGTACATTACTATCCAGTGCCAGTAAGTCACAGCTAGACTTGTGTCTGGTATCTTATATCCAAAGGAAGTCTTTTGCTGCCTCAAAAATGCATTCTACTGAGCTCAGTGACAATAGTAGTGATGAACACTCAGTTGCTGTGTGGAACGTTACTAATTCAATGGTACCACTAAAGGCATTTGATAACTGTCACACCCTGCTCCCAGTTAAGTTCAAATGGATCACGTTGCACACATTCAGAGATCCTTCCGCCCCAGGGCAATTCCATATTGATTTTCTATGCCCTCTATATCCATTAGAAGGCCACAATATCTTGCTGATGCTATTATAGCAACTGTGCTCTCAGAGCTGATTCTAACCCTTTTCCTCACCAGACGAAAAAGGTTATTTGGTGATAGGGAGTGAATTCTTTCCCAATATTGTATTTCTCTGAAATCTCTTACCACTTCAGATTAATCCAGCTTTAATAATATGTATCACATACATATAGGGTCAATGCATATTAATGACTCCTTGTTATACTGGATCGTCTATTGCATGCATGTAATAATAATGTTTTATGCATATTTTTATATATTTTATAATTTTTTCTAAGCTATTTTATAGCTAGGTAAATGGAACACAAAATATGTTCCAATAGAATATAATTAATGAATATCATCAGGTGTGGATAGTATCATTTTTTTCAGACCTTCAGTGGTACATTGATTCAGCTACCTGGACAGCACCATGATCTTCACTGAAGGACATCCAATAGGTGTCCTTTGAGGCTCAGTCTTCTGAGGCCATTAACTGAGTTTCTGAACCTATAAAAAGGTAAAAAAAAAAAATTCCTGCCAACACGATAAGGATAAAGATCACCATTCACCATACACACGTTTGTATCCATATCTTTGTGGGGACTCTCCATTCATTTGTATGGGAAAAACCCTAATCGCAACTATGAAAATCGTAACCATAAGTAACCATAAGAAATACATGACTGTTGGCATTTTTAGTGTTTTCAATTGCAGTCACAAATTTTTATAAATTTTAGTTTCCCCTCATGGGGATCAAAAGCGTGGTCCCCACAATGTCAAAATAACAGGTTTTTATCACATTGTGGGGACATCAGATCCCCAGAATATATTCATGATCCACACACATACATATCTCCCTGTACCCTGAATGGGATGCCAGTTCATTGCAAGGCACAAATGCTTTAGAGACACCAATTAGCCTAAAACAGGAGCAGCGTAGCTGAAAGAAACCCAGTTGCTACTAAATGCACAACCAGAGGTTTCAGAAGCTGCTTTACCGCAAACATTTCTGCCAAGAGGGCAAGTACTGTGCTTTTCAAGCACTTGTGGTTTCTGAAGAAAGTGCCATCACATGTGAGGTCGGTGTGATCTGGTCCTCTGAAGGGCCCACTGCTGCAGACACTTGTCGTTCACACACGCGCGTGCACTGGACAAATCTCCACACATCTAGTTCTGCGGAGTCCAGGTTATTTGACCCCCAGAGCCAGACACATGCCTGCATGCCGCAACCACCATAATGCCTGCAAAAGTTAATGAAGAGCAGCTCAGGCACCACAGGCCACAGCCCCACTGATACCAACCCCCAGGAAACCCCAACCAAACTCTGCTACATGCACAAAGCCACCCAAGCTCATCTGCAATCAATGCCAGCGCTTCACCGAGGCACTCGAACACCCTCTCCAGGTCAAATCCAATCCACTTAACATTTTTAAATCCAAAAGTAATTCCCTCATATCGTGATGCATCTATCAACTGCTTATGCTGTTCATACATGGGATGCCAGTTCATCATAGGGCACACAGGGTTACAGTCACACACTATGGGCAATTTAGAGACACAAAGTATCTTAGTGGCACGTCTTTGGACTGTGGAGGGAAATAGGGGAGTACTGAGACGAAACCGTACAACACTGGTAGAGCAGGCAGCCTCCACGGAGGAAAAGAACAGGAGATTCAGTCCCCCCTTAAGTCCAAGTCCAAACCATAGTGTTGCCCTGCCACCCAGGGTTCAAAAATGAGTGCTAGTGGCAGAATTTCAGGTCGGGTTTGCTGATGTTATGTCTCCTTAGATGCAGGGCCCAAATTAGTAACATTAATGTGAAGATAAATAAAACTAACACAGGCCTGAGTAACTGTCACACCCTTCACATCAGTGCACCCCCCCCCACCCCACAAAAGAAAAACAAAAAAGCTGCCAATCTGTTACTGCTCAAACTGGAGTTGGTATATACTGCCGCCTAATGGAAATAATGTGAATTACCGCTTTAGTTAACAGGAGACACTTTTTTTGCATGGCAGTTTTATCCACTGTTGATGAAATTTGTAAATGTTTGTGTTTATGTGACTGGGTGTTCACTGGAGCTGATCAAAATTTAAATCCCTTTCTGGAGGTACATTCAACCATTTTCAAATACAGTTTTTAACTACAATGACCAATATACAGAAATATAAAAAATAGACAATCAGGGCTTAAACAAAAAACATGTCATGTCAAATCATTTTCAAAAAATGATTTCTAGACATTTAAGAACCTAGGCTTTAAAAAGTGACAAATAACAGATCCCTAGAATGCTCTCGACATGTTTTTTCTTTGAAGGCAACAGGTTATCACCACATTGCAGGGACATTTGATCCCCAAAATGTAATATATACATGACCCACACACACAGACTCGCATACCTATCTAAATGGGGACCTTCCATTCATTTCTATGGGAAAAACCCTAATCCCAATCACGACACCCTTAACCCCAACCCAGCCCTAACCTTAACCATCAGCAACCGAACAAAATACAAGAAGACTTTTGGCATTTTTCATTTTTGATTGCATTCACAGTTTGAGGACATTTTAGTCCACAAACCCCCCCACACACACATACACACACACACACCATCCTACATCCTGGTTCTCCCACACTGATTTTTTTTTTTTTTTTTAACCCAATGATAAATTAAGAGAACTTTAAGGAAATTCTAACAGTTACGGGAAAGTTAGCTGGAGTTAACATTGGTATTGATATTGTAAATATTTTACATTGTATTGCTTTGCAAGTGGCAAATCAGAAACCCAACATGTGTCGATCATTCAAGAACAGTCGTTTCCTCATAATTTACACACAGCATTTGAAAATGAGCATAATTTTCAAAAAGATAAATGATAAAAATGGTTACTCAGCTTGTAGTTTATATGGGGATGTAAAAACCTACAAATGCAAACGTGCACTTTAGCATGCAAATGTATCCCCCATTAGGTACAGAACGCCAGCAGCAATGTTCCCTTTTATTTCTTATACATTATTACATATTATGTAATATTCAAGTTTTCCCGCAAAACCCAAAAAGGTATTTGGAAAGAAACACACAACAGTAGTGTTTTAGTATAATATATTTTTCAACCTCAACATCAATACAAATCAATTATTTCCCTGGTTTTTTTTTTCCCTATAAAAGCATTATGCAAAAAATAATTACAATATATTATGGGAAATGCGCTAGCCCTGTGACTTCAAACACAAAATAAAAACACTTGGGGAAAAATATTATTTCATGAAATCAATAAGGATATGAAAACAAATATTTAGGAACCCTATGAAATATATTACTATTGATCTCAGTAATGTGAAAGGGTGTAAAAGGCGAGGTTTTAATAAAATTAACCATAATTCATGCCATTCAACGAGTTAGGTTTGGACTTGGAGTACCATGTATTTAAATGTGACAAACATTATGTTATTTATAATAACAATAAAACATAATATCTTAGAAAGCAGAGTTCATGGCAGTTTCATCTTAAAAAAGTATTCCTCCAGCTCTGTGCTATAAAAGGAGAGGGGAGTCTGAGATACATTGCATCTTCTCTTGGTGCCGACTCGGTGGTAGGCTCCCAGTATTCTGTATCGCCTTAGTGCTTCATTCCCTTATTGTTTAACATCGTAGGAATTCAGAATGCTGGCACTTCTTCACTGTAGCATTCTACAGAGAGAGAGGACACATCACAGCACCGTGCAGACATCACACTTATATGGTGCCTGGAAAATTACACATAAGTTATTCGCTCACAGTTAATGACAACCAAGCTGCACATCAGAGTCACAGACTGCAGAGTAGTTCTGTCTCACCATCTAACGCCACTGCTACTTCTTAGCTCGATATACACTCATTGATTTGGTGCCTTCTCCAGCAGACGGCTCCACTAACAAGTGAAGAACAGAACAGCGTGGCAGCGGACACAGGTCAACACCGGCACCGAGGAGTTTCCGTGAATCTGGTCATTTCTTAGTCTTACATAGCTACTATCCACAGCTAGACTAAATTTGGCTCTACGGGCTGCCAGCTGGACCCTGGTAGGTAGGAGTGGGCCCCAAGCGATCCGCCAGACCTCACTGTCCCTTGTAACACTTGTCTCGCCAGCCCGACGTGGCGGCCAGTGAAAGCTGAGGCTCTTAATCCCATTAGTGATGCCCCAGTGGCCTGCATCAGTACGGAGCGGAACAGATCTGGAGTGAGAAGAGGCTGCCCCAGGCTAGCTTCCCCTGTGACGCATCTCTGCCGTCTGAAAATCCCACACACATACTTCATATATTCTTATCATTGAGGGGACTTTCCATTCATTTCTATGAGCATAACCCTAATCTTGATTATGATAACCATAATAACCCAAACCCATAAGCAGCCCTAAGCTTAACCATAAGTAACCAAACTAAATACAAGGCATTTAGCTTTAAATTTTTTTTATTTTTTTATTAAATGTGAGGTTTATATTGTGGGGATATATGATTAAATATAAATCTCTCACTCACACACACACACACACACACACACACACACACACATTATACATTACATATCACACATACACAGACCATGTTCACCAAATTAACCACTAGGTGGCAGAATTTCTACATAGCTGTAGATACACAGCATTTAGTGAACCAAAGTCAGTTGTGTTCATTGTATTATTAAAATAATCCCTGCATTTACACCATAGACTTTAAAACATATATTATTACAAAATGCTGTGTAACTGGCTCTGCCACTGCACACACCTGGCTAAGAGATGCTGCTGCTCTTCCGTTCAGAGCAGCACACAGGTCGATTTTTTCTTCGGCTTCTTCTTTTCCACTGGCGTTTTCCTATTTATCTGTCTTACCAGGTCGAAGAAGATCTGCAAGAAAAGCACCAGTGACATTAATCAGACATCTCAGCAAACCCGTCTGCTTGGATGATGATCCCCGAGTACAACACTGCATGTGACTGCCTTAATGCCAATATAGAATACAAAATTCTGAAATAAAACTTTCAGGTAACGTGCAGTCTGTGCAGAGTGACATCAATATTTCTGGGGGGAAAATCAGTTCAATTTATCTGTCCGTGTTGCAGAGAATCAAAATTGTGCCTTAATTTTGTAGCCAAACCCATTTTTTATAATTTATGCTACTTCATTAAATTCTCTTCAGAAAGCCAGAGGTTCTGAGAAAACCTAGAGACTAGTAGAATGCACACTCATCAGCAAGGGGTTCTGTAGCTACTCACATCGAGAACATTGATCTTGGATTTTGCCGAGGATTCTAGAAAGGCACAGTGGTTCCACTGCCGGGCCAAGTTCTGGCCCTGCTCTTTGCCCACCACCCGCTCCTCCTCCAGGTCACACTTGTTGCCCACCAGGATCATGGGCACCTAGAGAGGTTCACCAAGATTGACAGTCAAATGAGATGAGAAGACAGCTAGAGTAGTGTATCCAGTGCTGACTGGAAAGGCCAAGACTGAACAGGCTTGCAATCCTGATGAAGCTGGCAGGAGAGAGAGAGAGATTTAGTACACTGCCGTCTAACTGGGGTATACAAATAGATTCAATACACAAAAGACAGAAAACGGCTACAAAGTGCAAACACACCAAATAAAGATCCAATTGTAATTAAAAATGGAGAGAAAGTCGTTTATCTGTTAGCCCAAAGAAAAATGAGCATTCAAATTCTGATCTTGGTTTGATAAGCTCTCTGTTCGCTAAAGAAAGGTGAGGAACGGTTACTTTCGGTTTGACTCAGGTTTCCATCTCCACATCATAAAACAATTTTTTCCCCCTTTCTCAGTCTTGAAAAAGCCACAAACAAATTCAGCCAGCTCCCTAGAGGCTCAACCAACAGAAGCAATAAGGTCAGCAAAGGGACTGAGCATGAGAAATCCCATAATCATGAGCGAGGTAGAAACCACAGCAACAGGAAATGAGGAGGAAGAGTTTCGGGAAGGGGTAAGAGAGGGGACAAGACACGAGAAAGCGAGAAAGGCAAAGCACAGGAGAAAGGCAACAGGAGACACGGACATTGGCGCCGTTCTGATTGACATTGTGGCTTTCAGCACAGAACAAAGGTGTGAGTGCATGATGCTGTCCTGTGATACCTACGGCCTAAACAGAGGGAGCATTTCTGAGACAAGGCGGGAGTTTAAATGCAGACGAAAAGTAGGCACAGACGTTAAAATAAAGATGAATGTCTTGCCAAAACAAATATGTAAGAAATAATTTATTTGCCATGAATTAAGTTCATGATTTTTAAAGAAATGTGTGATCATGCCCCAGTTAGTGAAAGTGTGTTTTCTACCCCTAGACCCCAGAGGGTTAAGGCTAGTTCATGCTTTCGGACTGCACACGATCAAGCATGCAGGAGCTTGTGTTCCTACTAGACTTGGCAGCGGGAGCGGATACAGGTGGCGACGGTGGATGCTTGCGTTTAGCAGTGACGCTGATCAAACACAAATACAAGCAGTGCAGTGAAATGGGAAAACTTATGACGTTCTCAAGTTATTAGTCAGCGGTATTATGCGGTATTATGGTAATAAAACATGCCACAGTATTTTGAAATCCTTTCAACAAAATTAGCCAGGAACCCACAGCCACTCTGAACTTTATACTGAAGTGTACGGTATTTTAATGTCTGGACAGTACAAAAAATGTGCAGGTATATCTGACCCTCCTCATACAGCTGTTCACCATAATTGCCACCATCTTTCCGCTACTTTCATCACTGACTGCTTATCAGTGAAAGTCAGCGCTGCCACCTACTGGAAAAAGCTAATCAATGCTTGCACATGCATGGCAGATGCACAAGATTTCCTCTAGATATAAATTCCCCCCCCCCGTTAAAGCGTCATCATATCCTTCATGCTGGGCTGCCAGGAAGGAAACACAGGTTAAGCATCTTTCAGTGTCAGAGCTCCTGCAGTGTGCAGGCATGGAGACCCTTAAGTGAACCCAGCAGCCACCCCCCCCCCCCCCCCCCCCCCCCCCCCCCCCCCCTCACACCCCCCCCCCCCCCGCCCCCCCCCCCCCCGCCCCAGACCGCCCCCCCCGCCTCCCCACC
>JAODKM010000118.1:25866335-25878148 GCA_026780845.1 Petrocephalus sullivani
GTCGGCCGGGGGGCGGCGCGCGGGGCCCGGCCGCGGCGCGGCCGGGGGGGGCGCGGGGCGCGGGCGGGGGGGGCGGGGGGGCGGGGGGGGGGGGGAGATGCACTGGGGGAGATGCCTCAAAGCCAGCCTATCCAAGGCTATGCGGCAGTGTATAGGAGTGCAGCACCGGGCATCAACAGAGTAGCCTTGGGTCACTTACTGTGCCTGCAGTGTCCAGGATTTCAAGCATGCACTGCTGCCCATCTACCTCCACTTGCTTTGCAACAGGAAAAAAAAAAAAAAAAAAGATCTCATAATTCAATTAATTTAATGTTTACTGTCATTATAGCATACAGAGATGCATGTACGCCAGGAAGCATTTAACACAGAACACCTAAACATGCAACCTGCACAAAAATCAAGCGGGTGGCTGTGACATACCTTTCTATACGAGTCTTCTATCGTGGGGTCATATTTTTCCACAAAGATACCCTGTACAAACTGGACTGTCTGTTGGCAGAAGCAAGACGGGTACAAAGTGAACATGAAGCAGCCAATAGAATAAAGGCGACATTACTGCTTAATAGACCCAAGGTGGGTGTGTGCAAACTGCTCTAATAAGGTCACAGCTGGCCACTTAAATCCCACCAGGAAACTAAATTACAGAGCAAAGCATGGCCAAATATGAAACAGTTTGTTGCAGTTATGACACTAATTTTAAAAAGTCTCTTCCAGTTACATCAAAATATATAACAGCTGTGGAAGGAGGAACCATTCACAAATTAAGCCCCCACATACATGTGCGCACATACACACACACACACACACACACACACACCATGTATTCCCATCTTTGTGGGGATACTCCAGTCATTCCTATGGGCATAACCCTAATCCCAGTCACCACACCCTTAACCCCTACCCAGCCCTAACCTTAACCATAAGTAACCAAACAAAACAAAAGACTTGTGGCATTTTTAATGCAGTCGAAGATTTTTATAAAATTGAGGCAAAACATTGAGTCCTGACACTGTAATTAAAAATTCTCTCTCTCTCTCTCTCTCTCACACACACACACACACACACACACATCTAAATGGGGAGCTTCCATTCATTTCGATGGGTAAAACCCTAATCCCAATCACGACACCCTTAACCCCAACCCAGACCTAACCTAAACCATAAATGACCAACCCAAATATAAGATTTTTTGGCATTTATAATTTTTTGATTGCATTCACAGATAAAATTGAGGTTATCCAAATGGGAACCTGAAAGATGTCCCTAAAAGTAGAGTAATTTCAGGTTTTACCACACTTGTGATCTATGCAAACCCACACACACACACACGACTTTATCCAAGGAGCATGAGGGACGCACTGAAGATTGCCAAGGTTTGTAAGAAACATTTAGGAGGTAGAGCTGAGTGTGAATAGAACATGGGGGGGACAGGACTGCACTGGTTGCCACCCAAAACCCAACAGCAGCCTCAACGTGACCGACTGCATGCAGTAACGCTGCTGGTGACGACACTTACCAGTGCAGACTTGCCCACGCCTCCTGAGCCCAGCACCACCAGCTTGTACTCACGCATCGTGGGGGTGGGGTCACGTCACCAAGCCACACAGCTGTCTGCAAGAGAACAGGATTCAGGTTCATTACACAGCAGCCTGTAAGGTCTGGACCCGTGAAATGAAGAAACCCGTCCACCCATGATCACACAATTATACACTGTGACAGTGTGCCACTGGAAGTGACTGGTCTGCTATGGAGATGGTTTAATTTAGTGTGCTGCCTAGTTGTATATAGAACCCAAGCAAGACTGGTCAGACACGCTTATCAGGACAATAGCAGCGAGAACCCTGAGAGAATTTGAGCCAAGCAAGCTAGCTGCAGGCCCCAGAAGTTAGAGAAGGCATGGACAGGGGGCAGAGAGGCAAAGAATAACTGTGCGAAAACCAGACTGCATTCTGTCTTATGCCTAAAAAATAAAAATCGCATAATGACACCAATAAGGGAATGCATTTTTTTTAACTTACTGGACCATTTCCAGGTCTGTGAGTCATATTCGAGCCCAAGATGAAGTGATCAGTCAGCACAGACATAAGGTTCAGAATGACAGCGACTCATCCCACCCACATGCATGGAGACAGCGGTTTGAGATGCAGTTATGAATAATGCACAAATTTAAATCCCGCTGGGGACACCGCTTGGCTTAGTAAAGACAGGAAACCAGTCCAGACAAACACACAGCCGGTGTCACAGTGTGTGCAGAGGGAGAAGGAGTGAGAGATGGATTATCCCGTCAGCTTCAGCTGTAAGCTCCTAGAGATGGGAGCGCCCTTCACATTGAGTGCTAATGGAGGGGCACCACTGGGTTTCCTCGAGGAAAAAGGACAGGTAGGTATGAAACACACCTTGTCTCATGATTGGCAGGACAGGTAGGCATGAAACGCACCGTGTCTCATGATTGGCAGGAGTGATACATGGGAAGCAGGGTGGCAGAGTGTCAGTGGGATGAAAAGGCAGAGGCGGTACACAGCCCCGCTACACAGCCCCGCTACACAGCCCCGCTACACACTGAAGGAAAGTGACCCATTTCTGTAACTTTCATTGTGTCTGATGGGGGAACACAAGCATTTCTCTCCTGTAACAGTTTGGTGCCATCACACTCAGCCAGTCCAGACTAAAGCAGTTTCCAAATGATTCCCATTCTGGGGAAATGTGACAGACGAGCAGGCAGGAAGGAGGGAGAGGGGGGAATAAGGGGGGAGGGGAGCATGTAATCATACTGCCTCATGCGTGTGCCCGACCATATATGGACATCTCTACGCTGCTTGTACTGTAAGCCACCACTCAACTTGCCTTCATCATGAGGCAATCTCTCTGATCCCAAGGATCCTCCTTCATGGAGGCCACCACCCCACACATACAGTATAAGGAGGAGGGAGCCCAGACAGCACTCCCATAAGCGCAGTTCGCTGGAAAGCCACGCACTCCTGTGGTCAATTAGTCTCTTTCACAATGTAGAGACACTGACATCAGCAAGCAGCAGCCTTTTTTGGTAAGAGGCATTTATTTCCTTGTAAGGACTGAAAACACTTTGAATAAAAGGCAGGGTTGGGAGGCAGGGTCAGTCTCAAAATGACCGACTGATTTGTTTATTTATTTATTTTCTGTCGGCACTGATTGGGAAAGGTGGATAAAACCATACAAATGCAATAACACAAACAACTATCCCTAGGATAGACACAAACCTGTCCTTTCACACACCATACAGCTTGTGGTTCCAAAAAGGTTCATTTGCAGTTAGACTCGGACATTCGGCCAGCTTACAGGAACTTCAGTCATGGTTGCCAAATCCCATACAATGAATAGCATGAATCGGGGAAAAAAAACTAATCATTTCAGTTTTTCTAACTGGAAACTTCCCTCCACCCAGTACTCTGGGAGTTGAAACAAAACCACGGAGTCCTCCCTTTAGAGGGAAGGGGAAAAAATCTTTTCACAAAAGAGTGATCAATCCAAGTCTGATCTTACAGGAGACCAAGAGAAGAAACAACCTCAGGAGAATCTTGTACAGACCTCTACAACCACTGACCTTTGTGCCTGGGAATGTGTCCATTGTAATAATGGGCTGTCTGGCACATTCCAGGACAAAAGAAAGGATTCCCTGTCCTGAAGATGCCTTAACACCAACATAAACATGAAAATTCAGTACATCCACTCATCCTCCAAAATGCTCATCCAGTACAGGGTCACAGAACCAACTTCAGGCAGCACAGGGTACAAAGCGGGCACCCCCAGGATGGGATGCCAGTATTATAGTACAGACTGATTGCATGTAGACAAGGCATTTGCAGTAACAAATCACATACACCAAACCAAAAACGACTACAGCTACAGGCATGATATGTAGTTCATTGGGCACTTCCTTCCAAGGTAACATTAACACTTTCACACATGTTGAGAGTTCATCCAGAAGTTTAAATGGCTTGTTTTAATATTATTTAATTCAGGTTATGCATATTATCCTCCAGGTGGGACGTTGAAAACACTCAGAATGGGAGGGCTGAGAGGCTGTGTGAATCTTAAAGTGACCGTCTGAATGAGTTTTTTGTGGGCACAGATTCAGAAAGCATGACAATGTAATTCTAACAGAGGCTGAAATAACCAGAAACAAAATGTGGCAGGGTTGTCTCAAATTAGCTGTACAGATCGTCCCTGAGTTACAGTGGCTCGACTGAAGATTTCTCGATCTTACAGTGATTATCTGGTCACCCTAGTCAATGTCATCCCAGACGCTTTGAGCTACTTCAGGTTTTACAAACTTTGCCACTTTAAACCTTTTACTTTAAACCTGAAAGGCTCCTACGTTTGGCTAAATAGTTCAGTTGTTCTTGTGCTTTGACTGGTTTGTTTCCTTGATTGAAAGACTCATCCAACCATTTCACATTAACACCTGGGTTCTTTTGATTAAAATGGTAGTTTGCAAATCCTGTCCTAGCTGAAAGCGTTTGGGATGACATGGATTATCTGCTCACCCTAACAAATGATGATAGTGATAAGACAGCATTATAGAAATATTGTACCACAGGGCAGACAGAGGCATCGCAAGGGCGGTGAATGATGAGGAGACTCACCCACAGAGGAGAGCGAGGCTCTCTTATAGAATCCTTAACAGGACTTACACAGGTGCTGAACAAGTGGTGAACCAATTAGAAGGGTAGAAACAAAGGGAACTCAGACACCGGACTGCCAGGTACACACACGGTGGGGGATTTATGTAAAGCTAAAAGGACACGTGAACCCTGTGTGATCCTCGCATTTAACACAGGTAACATACGCACTACAAAATCGGGAAATACAACTATTTTTTTTTCATTTTTATTATCAAAACACAGCCGGTATTAGGAAAAAACTACAACTACAACAACAGAACTAGAGGCCATTTATAATTAGCGGTAGGCATGCGGGGATATGATAATCCCGCCAGTGCTACAATATGTTAAGGTTCATGCGTTAGGAAAACGTACATACTGTACATACAGCGTATGCGGTATGATACACTGGGACAATGTCGGGATGGAAGCATCTCTCGCCTGGTGAGATGTCTCACTCTCGCCAGCCATCGACAGAGTTCAATTACCTCGGTGTTAGAGCACATACATTTTTTAAATTCCACACATTACAGTATACTACCCCATACTGATCACCATTCTTTAAGACTCCTGGGTAGGATATTTGCCTCCATCGTAACTCGGGGACTATCTGTAGTGCGTTTGCTTTTCTTACAAACGATTCCTTGCAAAATGGATAAAAATGCAGTGATGAAGAAGGGGCTGATAATACAACAAAGAGCTGCTAGCTAGAAAGTGACATGATTACGGCTCACTATTAGACATGGATAGGTTCACTAAAGGTTCATGACTGCCAACAACTTCAGGGCATAACAGAGTAAGTAAAAGACAGGGGGAAAAAAAAAAAGTGACATGATTATATGCCATGCCATGTTAGGCCCCAAGTAACATAACTACATTTTCACCCAAGAAAATATAAATTCACAACCAGTTTTTTCACTTTGTATGAAATTATTATTAACTGCAACAATTCTTTGTGATGGGAGGGAGCACCGCTGAGTACCTGCCTTTGAAGGCCACCAAATTGTACCAGTACAGGAGGTCGCAATAAGGGTTCAATGGCCACAGGCCAGCCTCTTCAAGACCAACTTCTTTATCTTCAAGTCAGATCCCACACAAACTGAACTGCCTCTGAATAAAATCACAACTGGCCATTGAGATTAGTTAGTTATTCTTGCCCATCTCCCCCATCTCCTTTATGAAGAAGCAATTCCACAGGGATATATGGTGAATATATTGCAAGACTATAGCTATGATTCTTATTAAAACAAAAAAATAAGCCATCTAATTATCTATATAGACAATACAACGGATAACTGACAAAACAAGCCATGCTTGGTTATAAAATTTCCTTCTAAAAAAATAAATACCCCCAGAAGGCTGAATCATTTTGGCTATGAAAATCATGAACAAAACACTGGCTGCTGAATCACTGCTCAAATGAGCAGGCAGCATCTAGACAAGGTTGTTGTCTGGTTATGCAGCAAACCTAGAGGACATCAAGGGCCACATGCTCTAGGAGGAGGAATCTCCATGCATAAGGCCAGTGTGAAGCCAAAAGGATTTGTTTTGAATGAATGAAAAACACAAAATTGTCAAAGCAGAGCAGAATATTGTCGTCCAATTATCTTAATACGCTTAGGGATTTAACTCTTAAATTGAGAACATGAGCAGACATTCAATAATGTAATCGTTTGGAAGGGAGAGAAAAATGAATAAATACATTTCAGCTACAATAGCAATTCTTCCAGGAGGCGATTTTTATATTGGTTTGAGTTTAAAATAGATTTTTAAAATATCAATTTAAATGGTTACTGTAATTTTGGGCACATTTGTTAAACTCCTAATATTTCTACACATAGCCTGATTTTGTTAATAGACTGACATACGTGAGTCTGGTACAGTATTATCATGAATGAGCAAGTGTGTGCAGACACTTTGCGCGGTCTTAAATTTAATCCAAAATTTGGGCAAACTTCAGATTCTACACCTAGACAGCTGCTTGGGCTCATGGTTTGGTCCAATGTTCTCACTGACACAGAAACCCACGTCACATGCTGCGCCCGTATTGTTAACTTTGGTTGATGCTGAACATTATGTAACATCAGGTTTTTCAAAGCATGGTAAAATCAGCCATGCTTATAACCAAAGAAGTAACCGAAACACGAGGAATACATCTACCGTTACAGCCATGTATTTACTTTAAATGTAGACCTGAACTGCTCTTCAGTACAAAAATAAATAAATATAGATAGATAAATAAATAAATAAAAATAAAAATTACAATACATATCAATCAGCAAACAACATCAATTCCGGTCTCTGCCAATTCCCACCCCTAGTAACCGTAAAGGGAGTCAGACTGCAATTCAAAAAGGTAAGCAAAAAAAGTACCAACAACACTTAAAATTGATTTCATAAGAGAAAGCGAGAGATCACATGGGCGGCTAGCAGAACAAGAGCAGATGAAAGCCAAGGCAGAGATGAAACTACACACAGATGCTAGGTACTTACTCTGACAGGCTAAGCTTCAAAAGAAAATTCACTGAAAACACATCAAAACATGTCCACCAAATTCCAGCTGGTATCAACAACATAGCACAGTTTAGATAAAATCCAGGGGGGGGGGGCACCTTATTTGGCGTTTCAGATAATATGAAAAATGTCTAGATGCCTTAAGAGCCAATATGATTAAGAGCCAATTCAGGTCAGTTCACTGTGATTTTTCAGCAATTCAGGTCAGAGAAGAGAGTAAAACCAGGAAGTAATGGCAATCAATTGATATTCATGGAAGAAGTCTTTGGTGGCCATGTTACATCCAATAAGAGCCATTCGCATTAAAACCTCTAAAAGGAAGACGCAACTTACTGAGCGTGCACTCACTATCCCGCGAATGCTTCAACACACCAATCCCATCCAAATTTAATTCGTCACTTAGCTGAAAACAATTACACTTTGCAGAGTCATGCTGACCCAGCCGTGTCGATGCCTCAACTGTCAGAGCTGGACCCCATGTTCCCATGCTTACAGTTCCGGAATGACGGTCCTAAGACGGATGCCCGGCCCTTTTCAAGCTGAAATACCTTGTGGTGCCTACCCACTAAAGCCATGAGTTTATTGATTTATTTTTTTCCCCTGGAGGACCTTAGACCTTGTAGTGGGCTGTACTAAAACTGGGATAGAAGGGGGGTATGCCTGTGCCAACCCGATTACAACTTGGCTCAGAGAAATGCACTCCTGTCATTCCCATTAAGGGATGGAGCCACTCATGGGGGTCAGGGAAGCTGGTCCAAGTCTAACTTCTGGAAGCAAAAGGGTCGCAGCACCCTTGCATAATGTGCACACCCTTAAACTAACACTTTGCTGAAGCACCTTTCAATTGAATTACAGTTGTCATCCCTCATTTATCGCGTTTAATCTGTTTCAGACTACCACGAAAAGTGAAGTAGGATTCTTTATTTATAAATATAATTTTCGTAATTAGAGCATAGAAAACCCGTTTACGACCTTCTAAATAAGGTTTTTAACATTAGAGCCCTCTAGACATGAAACAACACCCTTTAGGTCACCATTACACTCGTATTACCCAATATATTAGACAAAAGAAATATTAGGCATTACAAATATCATATTATTATTATTATTATTATTATTATTATTATTATCATCATCATCATTGTACAATTAATTACACACGCACACAGTTCTTATACAGAACCACTGACCTATGAAAATAAGAAGCAAAAGGCTTAGCAGAAGCAGCACGTTTAGGAGCCATCGTGGGAGAGAAAGTAACTTGTGTGAGGCTGAGCCAGTCAGTGGCCAGGATAGGAAGAGGACATAATTGACTCAGACAACAGAGCGCACGCTGTATCATTTTCACTGTCTCGATCAACTTTTTAATGAATATACAATACTGTATACATTTTAATGAGCACAGTACTGTATTTAAAAAAACCGCGATAGAGTGAAAGTGCGAAGTGGCGAGGGACGACTGTATTCAGTTTTTTTTGGGTAGAAGTCTATCAGCATGCCACATCTTGACTTGGCAATTTTTATTTATTATTTATTTATTTTATTTTTTTAATGGCCTAGTTCAGGGGTGGGCAATCTTATCCGCAAAGGGCCGGCGTGTATGTAGGTTTTCACTGCAACTCCCTAATTAGATCACTAATTAGAGGACCAATTGACTGAAGAATTCTCACACCTGGGTTTTAACAGCTGGCTTAAAGGTTATCCCGAAAACCTGAATACACACCGGCCCTTTGCAGATAAGATTGCCCACCCCTAGCCTAGTTGAAGTCCTGACTTGAACTACACTGAGATTTGGTGGGACCTTAAAAATGTGCAGTTCATAGTTGAAGAACCCTTCAATGTGGCCGAATTAAAAATTCTGTAGAGAAGAGTGGGCCAAAATATCTCCACCGGGATACCAAAGAAACTTTCAGTTGTTACTGCTAAAGGTCATACAACCAAATTACTTTGTCACATGGGTGTTGGTGAATTATTTTCCAACAATAAGTCAAATGATCATTCAAATACTGTATGTTGTGTTGACTCAGGCTGTCCTTTGTATTGCAATAAATTTGTTTGTAAATCAGACAATTAAGCGTCATGGCAAAAATAAGCAAAAACAGAGGGGAATTAATATTTATAAGCTTGATAAGTGAAGTGTTATCACTTGTAACAGTTTTTGTCCGACTATTCAAAACCACCCCTCACTGACATGTTAACAAGTCTGGATAATGCAATCCTGAGAAAGATGACCAACCCTTTTTAAGATAAAATACCAAGGTATGCCTTTCCACTAATGCCACGTTTTAGAACCACCAATGAACTCCCAGAAAAACGTTTATGAAGCATAAAACTGGCCGCACTGCGGCTCAGTGTTTAGCAATACCATATTGTACAATTGTCTATTGGGCCTACCATGACAAATGGAATGAATACTGCTTCAGTCAGAAAATAACCATTTAAAATCAGAGCTAGACATTTTCCCAACTTGCATTGCATCCTGTACGATAAGATCCATTCAATACTTATCTGCTGATTCCAATCTGATCTTTTATAAATATTTAAAAATATACATACAATATATTCTGTATATTCCGTCTCTGAATACTTTTGTCCACATAGTGTATCAGTGTTGGGTGATGTTGGTAAAAATTAAGACAATCTGCATCAGTCTGATGTCCAAGTCTTGGTCGATATTGGCATTTAAACTTCAGTCAAAATTCAAATGTTAGAACAGTTTTTCCCCTATCTATGGTTATGTGGAAATATTTTAAAGTGCTAATTAATTTGAAATCATCAGTGATACACTCTGTAGCATCACAGTTTACCAGCAGGTGTTAAAGCTGACCTTTAATGTTTTTGATATAGAGGAGATCGTGCTTTGCTTTATTCAAACCTTCAGATAACAGGCAGTTTTGCCAAACTGCAAGTGAGACCTAACGGTCAGGGAGTTTAAAATAAACACATAGTTCATCTGCCGTACTCATGCTGTTGTTTTCCATTTCTTTGATTATAAATAGAGAATTAGAAACTTGAGCAGGAAAAAAAGTGCATAGTATCAGCCAAACTTTTCATTCTTCTGCACCATTAGTAATATGCCTAAATATGAAACTGTATGAGGCAGTTGGGTGACAGAAAAGACAACTGTTGAATTCTTAGAAACACCCCTGGGAGAAAGAAATCTGCTTATGACTGAAGCTCACCTAGAACAGCAGACACCAATCCCCCAGTTTTAGGCTGAGCTCCCATTTAACAAGAATCAATGCAGAATTTGAGAACCGACTTAGGGCTTACACTCAATTAAGGAAAAAAGCACGCAAGAGACATTAGGGAAAACGGAAAAATTAACATTTTTATTTAATCTCACCTGACATAAAAGATCAAGCCTCTGGTGAGAATGAGAGAGTATCCTCAGACTGGTTCTCCAAACAAAATGATTCAGAAAGGACCCAATATATTTTGTTTAGTCAAAACTATTCCCAAAAACGACTTTATTATTATTATTATTTTATTTTTATTTTTTTTAACTTGGGCATTCATTCTTCATTGAACCCAAGAGTGATACTACAACTCCTCCATTTGAATAAACAAGTAGAACCCAACAAGAGCTGTCTGTGTCCCTAACCACCATGCTACATGTACACACTATACAAGATCCCCACAGCAGCTACACTGCTTAAAACCATTTCGGAGGAGATTTCACGCAAAATAATTATTGAGGACAACACTATTATCCCTTACTGGCCCACCGTCAGGGCCTATTAACTGCATGGATAACCATTTTATTAATGTTCTCAATGCCTGCATTGCATTAGGCTACTGTAGTCTGATCACCAAAAAGTCAAAGGAAAGATCTCAGACTAACGACTAAGACTCAAAAGTTCCCAGATGGCTTTTGTTTACATCAAATCATTCAGGGTAAAAGATCTCAGTATATAAAACACTCAAAAAAACAAACACTCAGAAAACATCTCATTTTAGCAGGGTAAAAAATAAGTAAAAATCAGACAAAATATTTCACAATTTAAAAAAAAAAAAAAAACTCCTGCGCTTCTGTAGTTGGGCTTAAAAAGTTTAGCCATTGTCAGAGGCCTTTTCAGCCAGTAAGGGTGGGCTACAGATAATAGCAACAGCAGACTTACTGTATATTTAAATAACTTTGCAAGGCTTATCTCTGGACTGATCTGTCAGGATAGACTAACAGAGCGGCTGTCACAGAACCACTTCAGTGAACCAATAACACAGAGGTCATTTGGCAAAGTATAAGGATGATCTCATTCAAATACAGGGCCTAGCAGCGCCCATGAAAAGGAATGAGGTACTCTCACCAATTTCATATGGTGTAGACAAAGCCCAGGCTTACATAACTGAGCATGTAAACTACTTTGAAGAAGCAGTACCTGCTCAGTAAGAAGGACAGTGGGCAAGCCAAGTGACAATTAATGCAGCATCTATCCATAGCGATGGATGTGCGTAAAAGCATAACGTGTACATACCAAAAGTGACAAGATGTAGTGATGGAAACTGAAAACCTGGGTAATTTCCATAGCATGGACATACAGCATGAACGGAAACTCAGCAGCTGACAGCCCTAAAACCGAAGACAAACATGCTATTTTTCCCTCATCATTCTTGTTCCTGGGGGGGGGGGGGGGGAAATTATAAAACTCTTTCCCCCCC
>JAODKM010000118.1:25887823-25905042 GCA_026780845.1 Petrocephalus sullivani
TTGAGGAGGTCTAAAATACATTGGTCTTATGGGAATTCGGCCGGGGACTAACGAGTGATTCGACATAGGGAGGTTTTTGTCTTAAGGAGGGTCGACTTAGCGAGGTCCGACTGTATGTATATATATATTTTTTATAAAATATTGTCTTGAGAGGCAAGAGGAGTTCCAGTGTCGAACTTGCATGCCTTTGCAACTATTAGTATCCAACGAAAAGTGTTAAGTCCTTGGGTGAAATTCCCAAGGTGGTGTAGTCAGTTTATTGTGTTTAGCTAATTTTACTGGGACGACCCCTTCGTGCTGCCACAATCTGGCATAGTCAGCAGGATTACTTTTGGAGCGTAGAGACGTGTGTTCCATTCCTTTTTTTCTTTGTGTGTGTTTTGACCTTTGGTGTGGTAGGTTAAGTTGTGTTTAGAGGCAAAGCAGCAGTTGTTTCCTTTGGAGTGCGCAGCAAATTTTCTTTCCTCTCTCTTTTTGGTTGGTCATGGAGGCAGAGTTACAGGAGTTGAGGGATTTGGTTATGCAGCTTAAAGCTGATAATGAAAGGTTGGGCCAAAAGCGAACCCCTCTTGTACCTGAGCCTAGTGCTGTACCATCCACGTCATCTGTCCCCTCTATGCCCCCTTACTGCTGGTGTCCCTGTAGCCGAGAGACTAGTATTTGTTCCAAGAGATAGGAAGTGCCCCATGTTTAGGGGAAAGTCGAGTATAGGGTGGATTGAGGACGTAGAAGCATGTATGCAAGCACGTCACTTATCCACAGTGGATAAGGCCTATTTTTTGTTTGAGAAGCACGGGAAGAGATAAGGTACCGTTCTAGTAAAGAACGCCAGGATCCAGCTAAGATCATTGCCATGTTAAAAGAGCTTTACGGGTGTTCAGAGTCTTAAGTAGCCTTGCAGGAGGCTTTCTTTACAAGGAAACAACCGGAAGGGTAGACTCTATTGGAGTTTTTTTTGCACTGATGAGTCTTATGGAGAGGGTAAAGCAGCGTTCACCAAGTGAGGTACCAAATGCTGATGTGTTATTGCGGGACCAATTTGTGGAGCAGGTCCTAAATAGTGCCCTACATCGGGAGTTGCGTCAACTGCCCTTATCTAGTGTTCTTGCTGTTTGAGCTGAGGCTTTAAGGTGGGAGTGTGAGGGCCTGCCGTAGTCAGTTTATTGTGTTTAACTAATTTTACTGCGACTGCAAGCAAACTGGACAACATTTTATCAAGGACAGATGTAACTGACCACAAAAGATTCATACACAGAGGTGTTGCAGAGATGTCTGACTTTAGCCAGAATAGGTGGTAATGAGGTGCTGTCTCACTAACCACACTAAACACACCACCGCCCAGAGAAGAAGTCATCAGCAGTGACGCGGCTGCAGGTGCACCTGCTGGTGACGTTATCATGGGTGACGCTATTAGAAATGTGTCACAGTGCAGCAAGAAAAAAAGGCTGACTATACGATGGTTAAAATGCTTAAGTCGGCAGTAAAGTTATCACTGGGTCCCATATGATTGATTAGCTTAAAAACATAACCAGTCCACAGAACGTAACCAACGCAGGAAGACTTGTGGGGTGGAGAGAATTCCTACAGGGTCTGGCACGTCTCAATCTGCTACTTATGCTCATTCCCAGCCACGATGTCTGCCACCTGATAGATGAAATCAAATAAAGAAACCCTCTGAAGTGCCACAAGACAGAAATAACAACTTTTAAAAAGGCATAGCACATACATGCACACAAACACACTATCACAAGACACCCATAGAGCACAATAAAATACATAGCCACACATGCAGCCTCTAAATGGTTAATTTGCTGCAGCCAGTGGGGGATCCTCAAGAGAGTAGAGAGAGTTTTCTGTCATTTCTATGTGATAACTGACAAATGAAAGCATGTGGTAGATGTCAGCAGAGTCCTTCTGGGGATGATCAGCTGGGTCGTGCAATGCAACATCATCATACACATGGCCGAGGTCCTCTCCTTCCTGAGTGGCAGAGTATTACTGTTAGCGTGGCATGAGGTGCATCAAGCTGGAGTATCCTCAGTCATTTTAAATTCAAGGACATTCTTAAGTCAGGATAGGAAGAGCTAGGTTAGGAAATCCTAGGCCTGTGGGTGGGCGGCACTTACAGACTGCTGAGAATGTGTGAGTAGCCAGCGTATGAGGAGACAGATAGAAACAAGAGTGGCTTAGTGGTTAGAATGAAACAAACCAGCACAGGATGTTAACTAGTGGTTAGTTACTCATGTCTGTAAATAAAGCATGGTACCGGTGTGACCCTCAAGTCTTCAAATGCAAAAGCAAAAAGGGAACACATTTCAAATGAAACAGAAATATCCCCAAAAATCACATTTTATAAACATGATTTACCTGTACATTGTGAACAGGGCCAGCTAAATCCAAAGGATTTGATTCTAGAAATATGTAAGTTTGTTAATTTTAAAGAGAACTTCATTTGTGCCATGGGATCAATAAAGGACATATCTGATTCTTTTGTTGAAATAAAAGTGTGCACAAATCCATAATCAATGTCAGAATATGTAAAGATTAGCATTTAGCAGTTGTTATTAAATTGTAAATTAAATTATAATTAAAGTATAAATAATTTAAAAATAATTAATTTTAAATAGCACACTAACAACAAAACTAGGAAATGCCACATTAAGTAAAAATACAGCGTAAGCTTATAAAGCAGACATATTCTCGTTAGATTAGATGGTATATAAATGATCACAATCCAAAACATACCTTGTGACTTTGACGTTAATCGTTTTAAGAGACAAGCAAGTGACACCAGCAGGAAGCACATCAGCCCAGAGGCTGATCCCAGCAAAATTGTGCCACTACCAAGTTTGCCTGCTTAGAGAATGTCAGGTTTGGTTCAATTAGACTTTGCCTTGACCCAGCAAGCCACACTAATGATAAGAGGGACTCACATTGTCTATAACACAGGGACAGTTATGCAGCCTCAGTGCTATTTTATAACATTACTGCTAAAAGGGAAGAAGGCATCTTAATGCATTGTATAGTTCCACAGAAAGTGGTCAAACCAGACAAGCTCTATGTGACAGGAGAAATTAGAAAACAACATAGCATATTATTTAGGCCCTAAGACTTTCATCTTAAGTAAAATATAGACATTTTAACAACTTTATAACAGCTTTATACACTGGAGGTAAATAGATGCATATTTAACCATAATCAATGCATAACCCAAGGCCCTGATGGGGTCCACAAATTCTCTGTAATGGTGCATTTCTGCATGCCGAGCTGAATTCTAAGCTAAATAGCCCCCAGCACACATATGCTGAAGACAGCCCAGTGCAAGTTAGCAAAACTCATTTTAGCTTCAATGGTATCCTGGTGACTTAAAAAGCAGAGGTCTTGTTTAACTTGTTATTTTTATGAGCATATAAACTTAAGCTGTGAAATTTGCACATTATTGCAGGTAATTAATGTGAAAACCTTGAGGAATAAAATAATACAATTTATTGGCACAGTGTATGAGTACTGTGTACATTGCCTAACTGATTCAGTCAGTTAATAACAGTCAAAACAAGAAAAAGCTCTGATTACCAACACAAACACCATACTCCTGTACACCTGTAGCGAGGCTGGATTGTGGGGGACCCCCATCTTAACAAAATGATGGGGCCGCGGGGAACCCCAAAGTCCAGGGCCGAATTTTAATCATAGTCCAGCCTTGGACTAAGCCATATGACTGCATTGTCACTTTCATATTTTGCAACTTTCTGACGATTACAGTTTTAAAACATTCTTGACAGAGATATCAGGCAGTACAGGAAAAAAAATGTAACGAAAACAAAACCTTATCAGCCCAACAGAAACCTGGACAGGTGTCATTCAGGCAGGACCACCAGGGAAAAGTACTGCAGACAGAGCAGAAATACGGTAAATCCCCCTACTCACCCATGGATGGACGAGCTGTGGAAAGGTAGCCTTTCTCCGCAGTGACATTCTGTAGATCAACAACGACGGTAACGGTGCGATCTTAATCCATACAGAAACGGGTTTAAGGCAAGTTATAAAAAATAATAAGGCTAGCAACCGGTTCCTTCTAAGCCAAGATATCTGAACGTACAGTTCACTAAAACCTGGCAAAACCATGGCCATGTAACGCACCTGTGGCGGGCTGTGTGACACGGCCTCGTGTGACCGGCATGGATCCGTCCAGCAGAGATAACTGCTTCGTTTGATCAGTTTTAGGAACAGTAGACGCTTAGAGAAATTGAGTTCAGACAAATACATGAAAGCTGTTCAGTGCATATGGTGTACATTATAATTACATTATAACAACTAAATTAAATCAAGCAAATATAAAACTAAGTTAAAATAAGATACCAGACAGATTACATACCTTTACTGACACTGACATGAACTTCTGTGTATTTGTCCCTCCCCCATCTATCTACGCCACAGTAGTACACCCCAGCATCCTCCGGAGTCAGGTTGTTCATGGTGACACGGAAAGACCGTCCGTTAGGATTGTCGTACAGAGAAACTCTCCCTTTGTAAGTGAAGGTGTCTGACTTCTCAGCTTTAACAAGAATATCAAACGCAGTGTGACAGGGATGGCGACACCAGTACTTGGGGACGTGTATGTAATCGGCTTCATACGGACAGTCGATGGTCACGTTTCCTCCTACAGATCCGCGCACTTCTTTGGTCCCCGACGCCAGAGCAAACCGCAGCCCTCCGGTGATTAAAACAGCAAAGAGAAGCACGCTTGGGTCTCATGTATAATAGAAACTTCTCAAATAGTCATTCGAATTTCAAATACAAATTAAACCGTAAAGATGTTGCACCAGCTACAGCTCATCGAATTATAGCAGAACAATTCGAGATATTTATGCATATTAGCGTATATTCTCTCTGTGCCAATCTGCCCATATTGTAATGTTTTAAACTAACAAACTGTGTGAATACTTGGTATAACAGGCATAACAGGTATAACTTGGTATTACCTGGCAGAAAAATAAAAATCGGATAAAACGATTCCATCCCGAATTCACGCAAAAGCTTAGCGGGCTGAGAGCGCGCATTGACACTGAGACGGGTCCGGCTGCAGAGCCTCTGTGCGCCACATCTGCACTGACAGGCAGGAAGTCCGCTGTGCTGCTGGCAGTTACTCACTGTGGTGCATTTTATGCTGGTACTTTTGAATCGATCATGCGCACTATTTAAAAACTTATTTTTGCAGCTAATGTTTATTGTGTTGGATATATGGAACATATCCTCTGCCAATTAATGTTTGAGTTTTAAATAATGTTAAAGAAAGGGACGGTTTTTCTTTCTATACAGGTAATGCTACTGGGCCTATATACAGACCCTTTCCAAAAAATTAGAATATCATGGAAAAGTTTATTTATTTCCATAATTCCATTCAAAAGGTTAAACTTTCATAGATTATAGATTCAGGGCCCACAACTTAAATGATTTAAAGCACTTAGTTGTTTATTTGTACATAATTTAGGTTTCCAGCTCATAAAACCCACAAAAACAGGAATTCAAAAAATTTGAATACTGTGAAAACATCAGCCCAAATATTACAGGGCATGAATGTTTTACACTGAGTGTCACACACAACTCATCTACTAAACTCAAAGCACCTGCATAGGTTTTCCCAGGTGTCATTAAATTGCTTGCCAGAACCATCTCAACTGGGCCAAGGAGAAGAAGGACTGGACTGTTGGCCAGTGGTCCAAGGTCCTCTTTTCCAATGAAAGTAAAGTGTGCCTTTCATTCAGCAATCAAGGTCCAAGGGTTTGGAGGAAGACGGGTGAGGAACAGAACCCAAGCTGCTTGAGGTCCAGTGTGAAATATCCACAGTCAGTCATGATTGGGGTGCGATGTCCAGTGCAGCTGTTGGTAAACTCTGCTTTCTTAAATCCAAGGTCACCACAACAGGCTACCAGAGTGTTTTAGAGGACTTCATGATTCCTTCTGCTGAGGATCTGTATGGAGATGCAGCTTTCATCTTCCAGCAGGACCTGGCCCCTGCCCATAGCGCCAGAAGCACCAAAACCTGGCTTGATGCCCATGCCATCACAGTGCTTTGCTGGCCAGCCAACTCGCCGCACCTAAACCCCACTGAGAATCACTGGGGTATTATCAAGATTAAAATGAGGTCCTCCAGACCCAAAAACAAAGAAGTGCTGACAGCAAGCATCAAGGAAATCTGGGCTTCCATACCTCCCAGGCAATGCCACAGGTTGATTGCCCCAATGCCATGGCGCATCGAGGCAGTGATTAAGGCAAAGGGATTCCCAACCCAGTACTGAAGATTGACATCGTTTTGAAAGTACCATATTTTGATTGATTTGATGTGATCCTAATGTCTTTATTTTTTTCTGCAGAAACTGAGAAGTAAATGGTGATGTCTTCACAGTATGCACAGTTGCACCACTTGGGAGCATTGCAGTAACCAAAACTGTGTTTTGGCTGATAATTGTGGAAGGGTTTGACATAGGAAAAAGGTTCTTATGTCTCCTAACACCAAGATAGATCCCCAGTCTCCTCCACTGCCAAATGTATGTTTGTCTAATTGATGCACCCACCATATTGAATTTTATTGAAAATGTAAGAATTTCCCACAGGCAAATGTCTGGGGATTGTCGGGATTTGTCTCTGCCAATCTCCATTTCTTGTCCATGCCATCTATGCCTTGGATGTATGCTTGGCCCCACTTTTGCTGCTTGCAGCTATATTTGTGGAGGTCACTGTACATGTAACTATGAAAGCCCATTTCCAGTAAGTGGAAAGCGGAATTTCCACAATTGAAACTTTATTTCTCGCAATTCTGACTTTATTTCTCAGAATTTGGACGTTATTTCTTGAAAATCTGACTTTATATCTCAAAATTGTTACTTTACTACCTTACTTTCTTACTTTATTTCTTGCAATTCTGAGTTCTTTTCTAATAATCAACAAGTAGCTGAAGCCATTACTTCTGCTTTAATATTCAGTGCCACCCGCGTACGAGTAGATGACAGGAGTGAAGGGTATAACGGCTGCGTCTGCTCTGTCCAGGAATTTTAATATTTCCACTTTGAATGGTAGCCTACATTAGAACTTGAAACAATAATTATCTTGTAAATGCTAACCAGTTCTACGAAGAAGAGGGGCAATAAAACTTAATTTTGCCTAATCAGTTGTAATATAGGCATGTCTAACATTTCATAACTTCGTACAAAGAAAGACCCTGTAGCAGCCAAGAATGTAATACCTACCGTCAATATAATAACTGCCAGTAACGTCATTTTTCTCTATTCACAATTTTACTGCCCTCTGTCATTGCAGTTTCAATATCAGATCTGATTAAGGATACATTTTTAGACGTAAATTCTCATCCATGGAAATAAGATCCATCAAAGATCAAATTGGCTAAATAGAGTAAATAATGACAGACTGATCCTGTTCACAAGGATATGCATCATCTCATCCTTCTCTTTGGAGTCAGTAAGCACTGCTGCTTCAATTTTTGGGGCAACCAAAATCATCTCAAAATCGGAATCAATTTTAGGGCGAAAAAATCAGCCCTGCCATTTTGTCCCAGACCAGCCCCCCAGATACGATCATACACACCTCCCATCTATGCACCCCCTACTCCCAAAAGTAGCCTACTACTCACCCCACAACCAATAATAAATAATGAACAAAATCAGAATGCTGCCTGTTGCCTACTGTTAATGTTGATGAATGGTGGTTAAAAAAATAACATTTAACCTTCAATAAGACGATTTAGTTCAGCATGGAAGACATAAAAGAACTAACTTAAAGGTCTAAAGTTTTAGCCAGCGTACATAATGTGTTAAACAGCCACTCTCCTAGTGGTAACACTGGCGTTGTTATTATTAGTTCATTTCACCCGCATTCATAAATGTAACAAGACAAACTAATGTGGCCATAGAACATAAGATAAATGAACATAGCTGTAAAACGATTGTTTTATTGGCGTGTTATCACCATAACTTTGCAAACAGCTAGTTTGTTCACCAGTAAGTGTCTTGTATGGCTCAGATTTACCAAGGGGTTAATGGGTTCCTTTACTCATAACATAGCCTAAGTGTCCTGAAAGCAGTCCAGCGTACCGCAGGTTCTACATTATCCGTGTCACATTATCCGTATCAGTGTGAGCGCCAGAGTCGACGCTGCTGCCACCACCACCACCATCAGCCTCGGAAGCCGATGGAGGCCCTGCTGTGGCAAACATGTCATTCATTTTGGCACATCTGGCAGCGTCTGCCTGAAGAGCCTCCATTGTGTTTGCTCTCCATCTCAGACGATTCTGACAGACGCATGCATCCACTGACTCTGCACACCAACCCAGAGCCAAAAAGAGGAGGCATTTAAAGTTATGATTGGGCCAGCCCCGTGTCAGTTAAGAAAAGAACCAGTGGGCCGCAGATCAATGTGTTTCATGGGCCGGTGGCCTGGAAATGAACTTCTGTGCTGACGAATGCATTACGCAAGCATAGGGAGCAAAGAAAAAGGGGGTGGTGCTTAAAAATGTGATTGGGCCAGCCCAGTGTCCATTGGCAAGTTTTATGGGCTGGTCAGACCAATGTATAAATAAATAAATGGCATCGGCCCAAATAGCATGTTGACCAACCAGGAAAATGCCCGGTGTCCAGTTTGGCATCCATACAATGCCTAAGCAGAGTTTGAAAAAGATTGGTCAAAATTTTTTTATCTTCTTAATGGAATCACTATCCCTTTGTAGTACTGCTTCAATTTTTGGGAAATCTGTCTCAAAATGTAAGCAGTTCCAACCTGGCCCCTTTACGAGGCCTCTGCTACGTTTGAAAAAGATCCACCAAACAGTTATTGAGTTGTCATCCTAATGGGATCAAGTGTCAAAACTGCCCTGTTTTTGGCTACTGTTATGTAGCGCTGCTTCCGTTTTGGGGTGTCTCAAAATTGAATCAGTTCCTTATCCATGAAATGACTGCCCAAGCTTGAAAATGATACGTCAAACAGTTTTTGAGTTATAGGGTCACATATCAAATTGTCTGTGGCAGCAGCAGACTAGTGCTAAAATGATATGTATTCCTCGAAGACCAGGAAATACAAAAATGGGTCAAAGCTTACCAATTAATGTGGTGAGCGTTACCCCCAATAACCTCATTCATGCAGTACACCCGTCACATCTGCAGACAAGGAACGACCAAAATGCAGGTTGTGGTTGAGCAAAACCCATGCAGGGGGTTTTTATTGATTTGACTAGACAGATTCACAAACACTGGAGAGATAAAGGGCATGTGCGGAGACAGCGTCCACACCACCACATGGCAAACCACCTCAGGGATGGGAACCTGGGTGCAGCCATGCAGCGGGTGATACCTCAGCACCGCACTGCTCAGGTGGGGCTGAACCGTGTACAGTATGAACCCCCAAATTTTCCCTGAAGTTGGAGGACCTGCTTGCAGAGCTGGATGCAGGTTACCATCATACCCAGGATGAAGCAATTGCAGGTTAATGGCCTTGCTCAAGGGCCCTATGCAGTCACTCCTGGCAAACATTTTAGTCGTGTTATTTTGTTTTTTTTAAATATCTTAATTATAAACTGTGCAGCATGTGCCACCACAGACACGCCCCTCTAGGGAAGCTGCGTGGATGAAGATGCTTTGAATAATAAGCTAATTGAATCAGAAGCTGCGAATAAGTAGCGCACTTCAGCTTTGTACACAGTGGCCAAACATGTTTTCAATTTTAGGACAGAGTACCCTCTAGTGGTTGTGTGCACACATGCACACAATCACACTATTACAAGGCACCCACAAAGCACACTGAATACAATACTTAGCCAGCAGCTCACACATGCAGCCTCTAAATGGTTAATTTGCTGCAGCCAGTGGGGAATCCTCAGGAGAGAAGAGAGAGTTTTCTGTCATTTCTATTTGATAACTGACAAATGAAAGCATGTGGTAGATGTCAGCAGAGTCCTTCTGGGGATGATCAGCTGGGTCGTGCAATACAACATCATCATACACATGGCCGAGGTCCTCTCCTTCCTGAGTGGCAGAGTATTACTGTTAGCGTGGCATGAGGTGCATCAAGCTGGAGTATCCTCAGTCATTTTAATATCAAGGACATGTTTAAGTCAGGATAGGAATAGCTAGGTTAGGGCATCCTAGGGCTGTGGGTGGGCGGCACTTACAGACTGCTGAGAATGTGTGAGTAGCCAGTGGTTAGAATAAAACTCAAACCAGCACAGGGTATTGACTAGTGGCTAGTTACTCATCTATAATTAGAGGATGGCTCCAGTGTGACCATCAATTATTCAAATGGAAAAGGGTATAAATTTCACATAAAACTGAAATATCCCTATTAATCAAATTTTATATAAATTAATTATCTGTACATTGTGAACAAGGACAGCTAATTTTATTAAGTTTGTTAATGAGAGTTTAATATACCATTATTGTCAAGTGGCGAAGCAAGACTGAGAACAGTTGGGGATTGGACAAACAAATGGTTTCATTTAAACATAGAAACAAAACATGATCACGGGGTATCAAAATGTATAAGTATCAGGACACAGGCATACAACGCAACACAATGTTAAAGGCGGACCTGGCACTCACAGGACAGGGACGATGAAAGAGCAGTAGGCGTGGCTTGTGAGAACCACGTCAGGGAGGAGACACACGAGGATCTGGTGGGCCAGGGTATGACAGTACCCTACCTCCCATCCCTGAAGCGGGCCCTCGGGGCACACAGGATGAGCTGGGGAGGAGCCTAATTGGCCATACAACAGGATGGATGGACAGGCCAAGAAACTGGACGAGACAGGGGCCTCTGGGCAGGACAACCACAAAACCAGACACAATCCAGACAGGACCTAAGACACCAGAATGGGGGAGACAACCGCATCATACATACAGACAGCAGAACAAGCAGGACGGGTGGTCCTCAGGATCAGCACCACGACAGACAGCAAGTAGACGGGACCAGACTTGTGCGAAACACCTGACCGATAGCCGCACCTATATCCGGACTCAACACAAACCTGGTCAAGACAGGAGCAAAGACAGGGAAACGGACCCAACCAAAAAGACCACCGAAGGTCAGACAGGTGGAGGGAGAACATGGGCAACAGTAGGAGGTACGTCTGGTTGCTCTGAGATTACAGTCAAAACATCAGGTAAATGACACAAGCTAATGCAAGATATCTAGACTTCCAGCATTCCAGATCCTGTATGCGTGAAAAGTGTCATGACTGGCAATAATGCTTCTATGAGCGACAGTCAATTAAAGTGCAAGACAAGGGGTGAGGTGAAACCCGAGGGGGGAAGGTAAGAAGGTGTTGAAGGGTGTATTGTTTGTTTAGAAACTGTTCAGGTGTATGCATTTATGTCATACGGTTTCCTGAAAGTCCTATATATACTGTATATATGAGGGTTAAGGTTAACAAGATTCCTGGGGCACAAATGACCAAAAAGTCCAATGTTGTTGAGTCTGGACTGGCAAAGTGTTTCTCAGCTGAACACTCAGTCCAGTCAGGTACGTGAGCAGGCGGGACAATACAAATAGTTCGCGGAGTGGCTCAGGCTTAGAGATATGGTGAGGAGCTCGGACATTCCAGAGGAGCTCAAATTAGAGCCACTGCTCCACCACATGGTAAGGAACCAGCGGAGGTGATTTGCACATCTGGCTAGGATGCCACCTTTACATCTCTTAGGATAGGTGCTTTGGGTATGTCCAACTGGGGGAAGACCCCAGGGCAGACCCTGCTGGAGACATTCTCTCTTGGCTGGCCTGCAAATACCTAGACAACCCCCTGGAGGAGCTGGGGGAGGTGGCAGGGGAGAGGGAGGTCTGGGCATCCCTTTTCAAACGGAAGCCCCTGCTATAGGACCTAGATAAGAGGCAGATTTCGCTCCTTTTGAAAGACATTTCAATTAGCACTGTATTGGAAAACGTTTTAAAAAACGTTTTTAAAAGGGTTACAATAGTAGAATACTGAACAAAGGGGGGGCATTCCAAACCATATCGTACTCATGGATTCCAGAATGCCATCTCATTTCCACCACGATAGAACGAAAATGCAGCAGGAATACCATCAGCATTCTGACTGAATGTTTATTACTCTCTTATCCAATCAGTAATACATATTTTTTATTCTTACTGACATGGTGGTCCTAAGAGCTGCACTGTATGCATTTTTGCCTTGGGCACAGATACATACCATGCATGGAAAAATCAGTCATCGATTCTTCAGTCTTTCAGACTTTTCACATAAACTGGCCCAAATCCTTCTGCTCATAAATTAAAAAAAAAAGGTCACCTTGAATTCAACAATCTCCATCTCCAAGCTATACAGTCAGCTTAATGTATGCAGCAATCAACGGTAGCATATCACTGCATTTAAATTGTAGGTAACACTGCAAAAACCAGAAACTGCGTATAATACAGCAAATGAGCAGTACATACCAAACCGCTAGGTAAACTCTTTTATATTCAGATAGGGAATATGACTGGAATACATCGAATGGGGCCATTTTAACAGGTACTTACTAGTTTAAACCTGTTTTGAGTTCATTCTACCATCATCCGCTGAATACTGGTATAAATAGCAGTGAAGTATTCCATCATCACATTGGTTAACAAATATAAATCCAAACAGATCTAGAGAATAAAAGTTATTCATTTAATTGTAGGGAATTTATCTCGATTACTATTTCGATACAGCATGAAGGTTAACTTTGTACATGCAACAGACAAGGCTCAGAAAATGACGAAATCTGTCCCATTACACAGTCCCCAGGAGATGGCAGCATTATAATAATAATAATGCTAAGTTTGTAGGACCTCCCACAGTTCTTCAGTGTCACTTGTGCATTCAAGACTTGAGTTCATGGAAAACTTTTTAAAAGCCTAGAGGTGAGCAGAGGTGAGGTAATGGTGGTCCTCTCACTGGTACTGCCTGTAGTCCCCAAAAGGTGAGGCTGGCATGGGCGCAGTCTCCTCCGCAAACTGGGGACCTGAGGGTATACAGGAGCACAGACGGGATAAGTAAACAACACATGCATTTTAACAGCACATTACAAGGGCTACTTTGTGGAAAATTACAACAATAAATTGTCTCTCACTACAATTTATCAACTGTAAAAATCAGAGGAGTTTCTCTCTTAACAATAGCGGTGATGTTAATCTGCTCTGGGCCCAGAAAAAGGGATATAGAAACCATCTTTCAAAATATGTTAATGCACGTGACATTCATTAATGCCGAGTCCCCTACATGGTTCTGAAATCCAACATATGCCAGTATAACGCGGTTCTGGGAAATTACCGCTCCACTCACCAGTAGGAAACTGTGAAGAGGCGAAGCGTGTGAGCAGGATGCCGGCGCCCTCAATCAGTGCCAGCAGAACGCCTCCCACGGCAGCAGACCCTACCATAGCCAGAGGCCCGTCTGAGGTGGGGAACAGTGAAAGAATCAGACCATGCTAGGTTACCATGCTACAATCCCAAAATGAGTACCAGTTTAGCACACTTTCTTCAACAGATATGGTGCATTATGAAGCCCCCCTTTTACATGACCCCCCCCCCCAGCACCATAACTAATTTATCGCAGCATTATAAGGGTACATCCTTAAATGCACGTGTGCCTTGGGTGAATGAGCCAGGTCCTGTGTGTCTGCATCCGCTTTGGGTCTTCGTGGGAACATCACTTACTCCGTGCTGCCAGAATGGCCCCGGTCATGGCCCCACTAGTGATGGAGTTCCAGGGGTCCTCCTTCCCTCGCACCTTGACCAGCCCACAATCGATCATGGAGAAGAGGCCACCCCACACTGCAAAGCTACCTGGTGGACATACACAGGCGCCTAAGTGCAAGTCTACATAAACAACCATGACAAGTATAATTAATCTACTTCTGCTTGTCAGCTAATTAGAATGACTAATTATCAACATTTTGCTGAAATGAATACCCTTCCATTATAATAACGCTGACACTCACCTCCAAGCTGTGGCGCTCGGGTCTTGATGGCTGTCATGCTCCCTCGTAACCTGTGGCTCATTCCCTGGCGAACAGTTTTAAAAAAGCCTTCACCTTCAGTTCTCCACCACCTCAATAATTCACATTATTTCTGTTCCCACACTGTATTCCTTATCGGATACAGTCTGGAAGCTGCTTTTTTTATCACCTCCTCATTCCCGATGTAACTCCGTTTTCATTGTTTTTCTTACTTCCCTCGTCTTCCTGACCTGTCTCCCATACTGTGATGTTTGTGTATATGTATGGTCGGGTTGATGGCCAACTATTTCACTACGTGTGACAATGGCGTATTGCTATGGCAATAAAGGCTTCTATCTATCTATCTATCTATTTATTAACATTAATAACGGACATAAAAAGAACACCAACACGTAACAGTAACAAATGCACTCACTGCGGGTGAATTTCTGAAGCCCTTGACCGCCTGGAAGATGCCGCCACCGATGGCCCCCATCGTGAACGCCCCCCCGCAATCGTCCACTATCCTCCAAGGGCTGTGGATATTCGTATACAGTGATTCAAGGGGGCACCGCTTAAATCAGCTAGCAGACTCTAATATTAAGCATTATTACTGAGTAAGCGCTGCCATGATGTTCCGGGGACAGGGAGTTCGATACCGATCAATTTGACAACGCCACCCCCCCAACACGACAGCGAACTAAGAAGGCTATTTATGAAGGGTACCTATATTTCCTTCTCGATTAACATGTATAGGTAAATAAATATACATTAAAAGCTGTTCTACAATACAGATGGTCAGCTAGCACGTCCGATATAATGCGCCGAAGCTTAGTTACCGCAGCGGAAACAGCAGTAAGTAAGTAAAAAAGACGTTAGAACCGTAAACAGTATATAACAGAGTATATAAGGGTATGTAAGGGTATATAGTCTGCAGCCGCCCGTCATTCGGACCGGCAGCTAGCCGCCACACAAGGTCATGCGGCGAACAGCCCCCAAGCCGGTATCGGCGCATAAAGGCGTTTTCTCACTGCCCATTGTACCAGCCGACACGTCCGCTTAGGGAAGCGCGTAGCCTGCTGATCCCTCTCTGCGATCGGGCAAAGGGAAGACGCGTTAAAAAGACACATACCACGGTTCACGTGCGTATTCCTCCATTTTCCCTTAGCTGTGTCACCGCGGCCTCCACCGCTGAAGGGTAGCCGAGTGACGTCACGGCACACGTCACGGCAGAGAGCCTTTCCGGAACAAGCTTGGCACACGTGACTTTACCCGTCTGCTCTGTGTGTCGGTACTGGAGTAACCTATTAGAGATCTGGCGGTTCAGGTAGAGGAAAATATAAAACATTAATTGCCAGAGCGAAGACTACAAGTGGTTTTCCAAAATACTTTGAACAGTTTAGTATTGAACACATTGAGGGAGGGAACACTCATGATTACCCACAGGCAGGGCTGGACTGGTATTAAAAATCGGCCCTGGACAGGCCCACCACATGTAGCTACACTCCCATGCATGGTCCAGTCCAGGGGTGTGTTTCCCAAAAGCATAGTAGTTAGCAACTTACATAGTTGGACCCATGCAATTGAACTATTCCAACTTGGGAAATGGACCCCAGGTCTGATTAGCCATCAAACTGAACTATAAAATTTCCAGAGATTCACACATTAGTAAGTCAACAAGTTATTAGGTAGTAGAATTATTTGATAAAATGTTACATTTGTACCTCTTTAAATGTATTCAAACTTAAGAGTTTAAATTAAGAGAACAAGCAGTCAGTGGCAGTCCTTCTATTCCGCCAGAAGAGGGCTCAGTATCGAATCCATCTTCTATAACTACTTTCCAGGGTGAGTCTGGGGCTTGTCTCAGGAACACAGGGCACAAGGCAGAGGACACCCTTGATGATGATGCCAATCCAGTGCAGGGAATACCTTCCCTTCCACAACCCCAGGCAGAAGCCTGTGCTCCACACACAAACAGGGTCTAACCGTGGAGGCTTGAGGTTACAAGCTTCATATTGGCTACTGTCCCACATTAATTCAAACGAAATTAAATATAAATTACACCTTCATTGTATGCTGTGCTATTCCAGGACTAACTTCTATCCTGTTACACACAGATAAAGCTTACATACAACTTTGTAATAACACATATGAAGTGTATTTTTTTTAGTTTTCAATTTCAGTGGCACCAGGCTACTCAGAGCTTGGAGTCGATAATTTCCAGAAGAAGTTTGCTAAATCAAGTTTAGCTGAGGCCTATTGACCTTCTGAACAACATGTTCTAATAGCCAAGCAAAAGAAAGGGCCAATAAATGCATTGCTTCTATAAAACGGTAATTATCTAAACAGCTCCTCCATGTTTATACATGACACAGACTTGGAATTCCGTAGATATGGGAACAACATAGAAAAATCTCATGTCTATAATGCAACAGATATAACTAAATAAAAATATGGACACCATGAGACATATATTCTATTGCATAATGGCATGTTCCAATGAGAACTTTTTACAAGATATTTAAACAACAAATTTTGTACTTTTTATTCATTTTCCTGTTTTATGATTCCTGATAAGGATCTGATAACAAAAAGCCAATGAAAATGATGAAACAACTGAGCTTAATCCTTTTGAAGGGTACAAATAATTCTCTTTAAAAAGTTATTTTTTTTGGTTCTTGGAAATATCAGGCAAACATAAGAGACATGAATGTGTGGGTGCTGTGTGGGTCGAACTATAGGCGGTGAATAATTATAATTAGCACGTTTATATACATAAGACACAGTCCAGCGCAGCAAATAAATATTTATATTCTCCAGCAATGGAAAGAAATATTTACAGTGCTGTGGCTCCCCAGTCCTCTCCTTACCAACACCTCATCACCTTCTCCCCCTTTCCATCCAAGCAGAGCGCTCTACAAACAAGCCAGCCTAGCTGCTGGCCCTCATCCCACTATTAGAAACAGCAAAGGAATGAGCCGCAGACCCATTGAGAAATGCCCAAATATAGGCATTTTGTGGGTTTAGAGGGTGAGGCTGACTCAACCAGAACATAAACTGTGCCTGCTGCCCGTGGGTCAGCCGGAGAACATTTAGTTGCAAGACAACAGACTCTACTGATGTACTACAGTTGTGTAGCAAAGGAAGCAGGCAAGCTCCCCCCCCCCCCCCCCCCCCCCCCCCCCCTCCCCACAAAAAACAAAACCAACCCACCCAAAAAAAGAAAAAAAAAACAACAAA
>JAODKM010000118.1:25910942-25935116 GCA_026780845.1 Petrocephalus sullivani
CTGATCACCTACTCAAACCGGGACAAGAACACAGATAATTAGTGGGCGGAACTGGCAGACCGGCAGGGGCGTCACAACCAGTTTAAAGAGCATTACTGCACAGGAAGTTCCTCTTCCAAACCTCAGGAAAAAGCGTATCATACTTATCAAAACCACTACAAAAAGTAAACATAATAATGCAAAAGCATAAAGTACAAGGATATAGAAACAATGGGTACCATGAGACATGACGGTTGTGCTCTCGTTCCTGCAGAACATGCCTTTCCATCTGACACGTACGACCACATTTAAAATGATGTGCATCAGTTTTCAAATGCAGACAGCTAAGTATAATAAAATGAGCACAAACTAGTGTAGTGATCTGTGGAAGGTGATGGGTTTGAATCCCATACCCAGCAGGTTAATGACATCATCATGGGGCCCGTTAGCAAAGGCCGTTAACCTCAACTGCTCCAGGGATGCTGGATGCTAGCTGACCTTGCTCTCTGACAAGCCTTGTAAGTGGCTTTGGACAGAAGCATCTGCTAAGTAAATGAAGGTACACTGTAAATTAAAGTGAATTGAACATTTTGGAGTTCCGCTTGTAATTTATACTGTTGCTGTAGTCAGTAGGATATCCAGCCTTTTTGAAATCCATATTATTTATTTGAAGGTGCTGATATCGTGGGTGTCCCATGTAAGAAAAAATGATGACATAATCGGAACATATGCACTGGGTTCTTTAGTATTTACACTGCTCACGGGGAGCCATTTTAAGCAGCTTTTACAAGAGAAATTAATCTGCCAAGACGCCCAAGAGGCTGATTTGTGAGCCACTATCTGTGCTGCAGTGCAGAGCTGTGGGTCTGGCAGATGTGACCTTAAAAGGCAGTGAGCACTGAAGCCATCAACCAAGGAATTCCACCAGCCGAGGATTCAGAACCACCACAGAGGCAGGTCCCCATTGTCTCAAGGGCCTTCTTTAAACACGACTCAACTGCTACCACCTTCTTGCTCTCCAATCCAGGGGGCCTCCAAGCCTGAAAACCCAAACCAAACGCTGCATACAAATGGCTGCACTCAGTAGGACAAGCTACAAATCAGACACAAGGGACAACTGTAGGTTTTTGGAAGCGTCATACTTCCTTTTTCAAAAAAAAGCCAAAAGTCTACCCCTCACTCCCAGCTGGTTGGTGTTAAAAATAACCACCGTACTGGAGGACAATACAGAATAAAAACAGAAAAAAAGAAAAAGTCAAATGCCATAAAAATCCACCATCCACACAAAAAGAAGACACACAGATATGGCCACTGCAGACACAATGAACAATGAAGATATCTTGCTGTCCAAGACTACGGAAGAACAACATCGCTGAACAGCAGCAAAATGATACAATAAAGATACAATCGATATCACAAAACTGACTATATAAACACTCAGTGGTTAATAAATCATACCTGATTGCGCTTGACACCAATATGCAATTTCACAAGAATTTAAAAACAACTGTATCACTTCCTGGGATAATCACTACCTATTCCTCTGTATCAGGTCTGATTTAGTCATTAAAAAACAAATCATTATCTCCTCCAAGGATCCATTAAGTCTTATGAATATGATAGACAGCGGCTGCCATTCAGCCATTTTGGTCAAACTAGTAAAAAAAAGTGAAATATTTTACATATCAATTTTAAAAGACGTCTCGTGCCCGTAGCTTCCGGGATAGGCTCCGGACCCCCCGCGACCCTGTTCGGATAAGCGGGTTGGAAAATGGATGGATGGATGGATGGAATTTTAAAAGAATAATATATTTTATGCCATATATTGTTAAGGTATTGTTGAGGTTGTTTAGGTTAAGGCAGGTGGTGTAGTGGTTAGGGATGCAGCTGTGTAATTGAAAGATTGCCGGTTTGAGTCCCTGACCCGCAAGTACCGCTGAGGTGCCCTGAGCAAGGTACCGTCCCCAGGCACTGCTCACATAGCTGCCCCCTGCTGTCATATCACATGGGTTAAATGCAGAGGCCACATATTTTTGTGTTCGTTTGGTTAGCTAACCTCTATTGTTAATTGTTTTAGACAACATAAATGCCCGTGAATGGTTGATTTTTTTGCAGTGTCACCAACCAATTAAAATCCAGTGGTCAATCGCAAGACCCTAAATCCATCCACCCCTTGTCAGCAAAATTTCAAACTCACAGAAAAAAGGTAAAAGGTTGGTGACGTCTCCTGTACTTTATGAAAATCCCAGTTGGGTGGCAGTTTCTGAAATGCTGAATCCATCACATTTAGCACCAACAATTACAACATGTTCAATATCACTTAGGTCAAGCATCTTAAAATTCTTGACTCATCTTTTTTTTTTTTAGCTGATTAATTGTAATTGCTGACACGCCACAGCTCTCAGTTCACAACAGTGAGATGTGTCCTCTGCATTTTACCCATGTGACATTGTGACACAGCAGGGGGCAGCTACGTGAGCACTCGGGGACGGAACCTTGCTCAGGGTACCTCAGCCGTACTTGCGGGTCGGGGACTCCAACTGGCGATTTTTCGATTACTCGGTTGCGTACCTAACTACTACACCACCTGCCTGCCCCATTACAAGCTGCAATACCATTCCTGGTCAGGGTGGCGCTCTGGGTGAGTATCACCGCCATGCGCCCCCCGCCTGAGGAAGACGGCTGGCAAGTCGCCGCCCCCCTTACAAGTTGGTACCCTAGGCGGCCTTTGTGGCCTATAGGGTCTGACGACCCTGCCTGTCTGTGAGCTGCCTGTATTCATTTGCAGTGACAGGTGCTGTTGAATGTATATAACATTAATTTATGTGTGTAGAGTAAATATAAATGCTATTATTATTGATATGAAATGTTAATATTGAAACCCTTTCTAAAAACAACGGTACCACTTCACTTGAGGGGGCACAGGCAACTTAATAACTCATTTGCTATGGGATCAGTACGTAACTAACACTTAATTTCTTGTTATTTAATACATTAAGCAAGAATGTGCTACAGCTGTACTTGCACTTTAAAGGTTAAATCCTCTCCACCCTGTACTGTACTGGGTACTTGAATACAAGTTGTTGTATTTCGAATACAACATGTATCCACACAAATATTGATGTTATTGTATGTCAGTTCACCTTAATGAAGGATTCAGGATTAACTGACTTGGGCATAATTTGGCCAGAGGTATATTTTCTTCCTTCCATCATGTTTAATAATAAACTTTTCTTACAGCAGAGTGTAGGCTGCTGACCTCAAGCCCTAAATCTGTTATTCATGGTCTTCAGCTGCTATTTTGATGGCAATTGACTGAATACATAGTGCATGATGATATTTTAGACGTTATTAGGCCTGATTTGTATACCTTTCTTTTAAATTTAAAGTGTTCAGACTAATCAGCTAGTTATGATAACTATGCCTTGAATCTTATGAATTTATGTATAGTCATAGCCTGTCTTATGTCATTAATTGTTTCCAAGAGCCCCATCGTAAGCCAATTTTTGCATTAACCCTACATTAATACCTTAAAAATGCCTGGGAAGGACCAATAAATAGATGTAGCCATTTCCATCTATGTAAATGCACCTTTAATTCATTATGAAAGTCAGTGTTCACTTAGCATTCTTAAAAGTGAATGTTCACCTAGTATTCAGAAAAACAAAATGGAAATTACTGTAATAAAAGTGATTATGTTTCAACAAAATATGTAATTTATGTAAGTTTCGTCATGCTCCTCTACTTGTCTGCTATTGTGTATATCAGTGTAAATGGACCATAGTCATTTAAGTAAATTCTGTTCGTTATTTGCTTAAAATCATTTAAATTACTACAGACAAGCAAAGAAAAGTCGAATTTGACATATGCCGAAATGACGTATGCCGGGGTACTACTATGTATATATATACTATGTATATATCACATTTTTCAGCAATTTAATGTTACTAATAGTCTACTTATAACCTTGGAGTTTGCCAAAAAGTATCCATGCGTTTTCACTCACCACAGAATGAATTTAACTGAGTGAACATCTAATATGTCTTCAGGAAAATTCTCCTATGTGGCCTTCTCAGATCAAACATTGCGACCTCAAGGGGCTATTACTGTGTAACCAGCATGGTTCTGTGATCTTATCCTATCCAAAAGTCACGTCATATGGAAATACTGTAGGCCATAGTGAGTGATGATGAGAGAAATCAATTGACTGGCAGTATTCCAGGAAACCGCACCCTGGGCCAGCTTCCAGTAGTTATTATTGTTTCCATGGAAATGAAATCCATGCTAAAAAATTGCGACCTTTGATGCCACGATCCCAAGTCAATCACATAAGAGACACTTGAAACACTTGAAAGAAAATTACGAGCAAGGACTGAGTTGTAAGCAAATTGAAGTTTCTAGTTAACTACCCACAACTAAACTCTGAAAAGATCAAGAAGCTTCTACTTTTCATGATGTTAATGCCTCAAAGTAAATGTCTTCAACCCCTGAAAGACGAATTGTCAGTCTCTGAACTATGACTCATGTAAGAAACAAAATTTACTGTGTACGTTTTGCTATAGTTGATGTCATTAACTAATAGTGTTTGCAAATCTAACAGAGGTGGTTCCCATACCTCAACTGACAGCTGTCTCTGACTGAGTCGGTTGGTTTCACGCCCAGCATGCTCCACATTGTTATTAACTGGTGGCTGTTTCTCCAGTGGGGTCTTCTTCCTGATTCCACTTTGCACATAGGGGTCAGGATCAGGGTCAGGCAATGTAAGAACCTCTTTCTGCAGCTCTTCCATCTCTTCAGGTGACAGGTTAGACAACAGATTGTCAATATCAGGGTCTTCGCTAACCTGACGCCCAGTCCTGGTCAGTGCTCTTACTTTCCTCCTGGACATGGTTACGACCTTAAAAAAGCCCGAAAGCCAGGTAATAAGGAACTGGGGGGCTGCCGAGATAGGACCCCTTAAAGTTTTGTTGTAGGTTCTAACCCCACGTCAGCTGTACCTCCATAAACAAGAGTGATGCGTCGTTAGCCAAGGAGCCGCAGGTGATTCTTTATTAAGTCCTGGCGGCTTGGTCCGCGAGAGGAGCCAGCGCAGTCGAAGCGGCGCAGTCCCAAAGCCAGGAACATCTGCATTAGCCTACGGTCACCGCCGTCTGAGATGCTGACATTCCTTGAAATCCACTGCAACTGCATGCCCAAATTTAGTACGAGCTTTTCAGCCTTTTAAAGGCAATAGGATGGGCTGAGAACGAGGAGAAATTTTAGAGCGTAATAGTAACAAGGGGGCAGTCTTCTATTTTCCCAAAAAATTGCAAGAGGTTAGAGTATGCTGTGCATAAAATAAAAAAAGAATTCGGAAATTATGAATGAAATTTGCCGCATAAACAAGTCAAAGCTGAAAATATATTAGCGAAGTAGCTTGGGGGTGAGTATTAATTATTAAACAGCTATGCCATAAAAACTTGCTTGAATCGATTAACAAATTAACATAACGTATTAAAATATCTTAAGAACGTTGCTGCAGGTTTCGAAAATAATGTTAAAAGTTATACGAAAGGTATTAATTATAATGCTCCCAGTGGGTTTTATAAATTATAATTAAGCTTCTATATCTGCCATTCGTTTGTGGTTAATGCCGGGATAAATCAATTTTTAAAAAATAGCTAAATTTTCCAGTATTACGACATAAGTGATTCGCGCATGGTCTTAGGCCTATAGTGTTTATGCCTAATTTAACATACTCAATTCAAATCTTGTTCTACCACAACTAAACATGTTCTACACCCATCGTTATAAATGTATTAAATGCACGATAACGGTTAATTACCCTAGTAAAGTAGAGCCAAATGGCTAATGCGTACACAACTTATTCTGCATTTTATTTTTACATTAATGTTTAAAGATTGTAAACTAGGGAGACCAGATAATCCATGTCATCCCGGACACTTTGAGCTGCATCAGGTTTTACAAACTACTTTAAACCTGAACGGCTTCTTTGCTTGGCCAAATAGTTAATTTCTTCTTGTGCTTTGATTGGTTTGTTTCCTTGATTGAAAGACTCATCCAGCTGTTTCGCATTAACATTAGTGACACATGTATGATTATAGGAGACTGACCAATCAGCGCACAGCAAGAACGCAGTGCTTAAGTGAAATCCAGGTCCTTTTAATTGAAATGCTAGTTTACAAATCCTGTCCTAGCTCAAAGTGTCCGGGATGGCATGGATTATCTGGTCACCCTAGGTAAACTTTTTCAAATTGCAATTTCTTCGGAAAACAATTTGTGTCGCGTAAAATAACATTGGGGACATCTAGTGGTTAAACTTAAAACAAAGTTGGAAATATTCTTCTGTTGACCGCTCATAGGTGGAATGCATGCCCATTTATTAATTTGAAAACAGTTCTGGTCCGGTGTTGTGTTTGATGTGGATCGGGCCTTAAATATTCAGAGAAAACTACTGAAACTTGAAATTACTTTTATTGGAAGTTCCCAAAACACACCACTGGGGGTCACTGAAACCTGCAATATCAGCAAGCGTGTAATTAATGACAGTTTTATATTGTTAAAAGTCAGTGTTAATAGATGAGGGGCAACGCACAGATTTATTACGTTGTTATTGTGTCAATTAAACATAAGAACATATCGGTATGACACTTTCGTTACCATGGGTACAGATGGTAACACTGTCCTGAAAGTAGTATTAATACATGAACAGGTCATGTACATACCAAAGCAAGCCTTTTATACTTATAAATTATTGAGTTTTTCCTAATAAAAAATTAATGCAAAGGTTGCACATTCCATATAAAAATAAGATAAATTCCAATGTCAATTTATAATGTATTAATGATAAGTTCATATAAATTCGGAATATATATTAAATTACTATCAATATAATGACTATTTTATGTAATACAGTTTACAATAAATTTAATTCACTTTGGGTCTCACCCTATGTCAGAAAGGGTCAATGTTTGTGCTGTCTTTTAATTTTTAGAAAATGAACAATTTACACCAAATCAGAGGAGCTCAAAACTCTCCTTACCTGTTTTTTCACTGCCTATATGAAATATTCAGACCCCAATACCTGGGATTTACCATAGTTTCTTCTTATTGTACCAAATTATTTAATTATGATTAAGTGGCTGAACAGTTTACGCCATATAATTTAAATCAGCTGTATAAGTCATATATTATACTGTAAATCACATATTTCCTTTTTGAAATAACCCAAAACAAGAAGTACTCAACTAACTGCTTTCAAATCTCTTAGTAGGCTCAATGGAATTCTCATGTATAAAACAACATTCACACAGTTTTGAGTTGGCTAAAATTATCCCATTAGGCTTCTGTTGATTAGTGCATTCAACATCATTAATTTATAAAAAAAAATTGTGTTTGGAAAGGTGCTAATTTGGGGATCAAACGCAGAGAAAATTCAGAATCACATTCTGGATTTTTAAAAGCAGAACATGTTTAGAACAAGTTTTTCTTCTAACCTCAAACTCTCAGAAAAGAACAGCTTCGATCAAGAAGCCAATTAGAACTCTGAACTGAACCAATTATAATGGAGGTGCTGAATTTTTTTTCCCCAACTCACAGCAGGTCAAGTATTCCAAAAATCAGTCTTTTAGAAATGTATAAAGAGGGAAAACACTGGTACATCAAATGCTTTGCAAATGGCACCCAGGAGATTTGTATAGGTGTGAGAAAAGACTATGTGGCCAAGTGGAAAAATGTTATAAGTATTTGACCTAACTGCAACCTATTATGTGCAGTACAAACACAGAGAGCACTACAGAAACACCAGTTAGTGTGAAACACTGTGACAGCATTTTGCTGTGAAGCTTTTTTCCACCAGCATGCACTATGAAGCTAAACAGAAGGTAAAATGGATATAATTAAGCAGGGGGGAGCTTGTCAGGAAGTCTGCAAAAGGCCAGATTGGAATCTCACAGAGAATCCAACACAACATGGTAAAATATCAAAAAAAATTGACAGACAAATGTACAAAACAAATACTGCATGATCCAGGTGTGTAAAACTGGCAGAGGCCCCGAATGACTTATATTTACTATGGCGGATTGTAGTAAGTGTTGGGTGGGAGGACAATATATTTTTAATCAAGACATTTCAGTTCAAGACATTACAAGACATCTCCATTTTCAACGGTGATTAAATGTTATTACTCGGGGTCTTCAATTTTTTCAAATTGAAGCCTTTGAAAATTAAAATCTCAGTTTAGAGAACATCAGGAAGTCAACTGGTATGGATAATTCATAAGTGCACTGTGACAACCTCATAAATCACAAAGGACTTCAAAGCAAGTAACTAAGTAAGATTGAAAATACATATATAATGTTAAGCCTTTCATGCAAAATGCATTCAGAGTACATTAAACATATGTGTGTAAGAACAATATTCCAAGTTAACATTAGTCATAAAACAAAGGCAAGAATACAATTTAAAAATAAAGCGACAGTGCCATTGTTTCTACTGTGTGTGACGATTATATACATGTATAAAGAAACACCTCAGTAATCAAGTATTAAAAGTTATCTTTTCAATGCTGAAAGTATAAGCAATATGGGATAAAATAAATATAAACAAATTTATTTCCATCAGTCAACATTTTAGATTGGCTTTTAAGTACCAAACACCTTAACAGTTGATCTGTAATTAACATTTCTGTTGAATAAATTCAGAATACAGTGAAATCCATGTGCATAAGTGTATTGGACTTACACTGACATACACATCAGCAGAGTTAAACTTATGTCTATCAACATATCAATATATTCTGGTTTCAAACCATATGACACCTGCAGTTTACTTTAAGCTTGTCTTCGTTTAAAATATTAACAGCTGTTAACATTAGCTTCTAGTATGGAAGACAAGCTAATATGTTCTGAAAGCATAGGCAAATAAATATATTTTGTAACTTAGCACATCACTCAGTAACAGCGTTAAACGAACACCATGGATCTGAGGTTTCTTCCCCGACTCCCACCGAAGGAGCCCACACTTCCTACAGAAGCAGCAAGGTACTATTCCCGCGATGCTCCTTCATGTTACGTTCAGATCAGTGACACATAATCGGGGCGAGACATAATCGGGTTAAAACGAGCACGTAAACTTTTTGACGGCCGCCTTTATGTTAATGTCTAACAAAAAGACACGTACAGTACGATGTTAAGCCGGAAAAAAGCAACGTGCGGATCTGGGCATCAGCGACACTGGAGTGGGCAAGACAACTGACAGACAGATCACTGTCAGCAAGGACTTCAGTTCTGTACAAGAGGAGCTCAACCCAAGTCACACTCCTTCTCATTAGGAGGGAAAAAACCATGTGGCATATTAGTATTTTTTTGCTAACAAATAAAAGAAGGAAAGCAGAATACTGAAAAGGGTGGAGGAGCCCTCACTCCCCCCCACATACAGTCTCTTCTCTCTCTCCTCTGCCCTGGCCGCAGGAACTCCTGCCCAATCACTGGCCTCCGTAGTGTGGTGGTGAGGCCGCAGGAACTCCTGCCCAATCACTGGCCTCCGTAGTGTGGTGGTGAGTACGGGGGTGGGGCTGCAACATACCAAACGACGAGTCAGTACTTGGTACTTAGTTCTTTTAGTCACTGGATGCTACACATGGATTCACCTGCATACAGACTCTCCTCGCTTTATGATGAATCGACTTAGGATATTCGGATTTCTCTACATTTAGCTGAAGAACCGGTCAATCTTACAGGCAACGAAGGAAGCCAACTTTTGAAGGGGTTGCCTCAGCCAGGGGTGCTGGCTGGGACCAGTACCGTTCAGGAGTCAACTGACGTCAAACTTCTATCTGTTTCGGGCTAGTGATATGCTTTACAGTACTAATACAGTACTAATGTGCTAATGCTGGGCAATGGCAGCATCCACCCAGCCTTACTTCCAGTATCTGTACTGATCTTGAGCATAAACATCTCATACAATGTTTAACAATGTATTGAATAGTTTTCCTCTGTTTAGCCAAATTTTTCCCCAAACACCCAAGTGTGTCATATCAAATTCATATACGATTTACAATATTTTCAACTTAGGACAGGTTGTAATGTAACCCCCATCATAAGCATCTGTACTAGTAAAACAATTAGCACAGCTTATGATCTTATCAACAGGTTTATACTTTTCACCCATTTATGCAGTCCTAGTTCACTCCATTAAAGGAATCCAACTGAAGTACAGTACCTTCCTTCATTTGTGGACTGGAAACCTCCCAGTAACATGTCCAGTTCCCTACCTGCCCTGGGAACTGCAGTACTCACATACGGCGCTATAGAACCCTGATGCCCTCTCTATCTGCATTTGCACAATTAGGTATAACCTTTTAATATCCAAGACGGCAGCAAAGCCTGTCACCTTTGTTTTGCTTCTCACCTGCATGGCCAATTCCCGGGTCTACTGGCGGGTATGGAGGTGTTGGGCCCTGTGGCATCATGGGATACTGCTGAGGCATGCCAGGGTAATAATGTGGCGCCATTGGGTATCCAGGACTCTGGTAGTCAGCAGGCCCCATCGGCTTGCCGTACATGTCCACCGGGTAGCTGGCCATGGGGATCTGCTGGCCTGAAAGTCAGACACACGTCAGTGTCCCGCCACAGCCTGGCCGGCCATGCAGCACCAACGCAGCTCGAGCATGCGGACGTTGCCTCAGGAAGCGTTATACAGACGGTTACACTAAACCCCGCTTCGAAATGAAAACCTAAAACAACAGGCAATGCTCAGACAGTGGGCAAAAGCACAGGTTATTCACATTCAAAGACAAGCATTAGATCATTAAATGATGCAGCATCTTAAAGCATACCTTCTTGTGTTTCTGGAATAAAAAAAAATGAGAATACCACATCAGTATGTTTGGTAAATATATATTTGCAATTCCATAAAAAAAAAAAAAAAACGGAATAGTATTATAATGATAAACTAATATTCTGTCATCCAAAGAAATTTAAGTAACTTAAAATGTCCTACTTTTGCATCCACATGCAGCAGATGATGTACTAAGCGGTTTAGATCTCCCCTTTCAAAATCAGAACCGTGGAGAATTTGGTTGGAAGTCCAGTGAGGAGCTTTATATGACGTGCTGGGCCTGCACAGTGCATCAGCCCTCAACCATCTGCTTTGGTAAGCAGGTCTGGGAGCTCACAGCCATCACTTGGGATGGAGGGCGGTGTGACGCGGTGACATGGAGCACGCATAAATGGGCGAATCCCCGCGGCCGACTTGCGGCTGGCCTTACCATCATAGGGCGTCCCTCCCCGCTGCTGACGCCGCTGGTACAGGTAGCAGCAGGAACACATGAAGCAGCACACCATGGTAGCTATGATGGCCACAAACAGCAGGATGGAGGAGGCGATGCCCGCGATGGTGGTAGGGCTGCACGGGACGGGGAAGAGAAGCGTTTTAAGGATCAGGCTCTCTGCCGCCCCTCAGCCCCTCCCCTTATAGCCTCCTCATTTATTATGATAGAAACAGATGTTTGGTTTATTAGGAAAAAAAAAACCCAGTCTTGTCGATGAAGCCGAACAACTGGTTTATCAAAAGCCAGGTGCTGGAGGTGGGGTCGCACCTGAACTGGAAGAGCATGCAGCGCTTCTGCTCCTTCTCCAGGATTATCTTGCTGCGGTCCAGGCAGCAGTAGCGGTGCTGGCAGTGCCCGCAGCAGAAGGCGAGGTGCGGGCAGTCGAAGCCATTGTGCCAGGTGCCGTTCTTATCCACATACCACAGGCAATCCTCATCTGCGCTCACTACACACGGAACCACAGGCATCAGCCATCAGAGCAGCCCTAACCCGAACCCGAACCCCCCTACCTGGTCCACGGGCAACCCCCAGACTGCCTGAGGGTCTCCAAGGACCAGGCTGGAAAACACTGATCACCTGGATGGAACACAGGTACCATGATGTATCGTGAAGCATCATGTGGAAATGATCAGATCAAAGTGGACACTGAGCTGTATATAGAGTATTCATTCCAAAGGTAACAAGAATCAAGGAAGGGCAAAAACTGATTTAAGGCTTATCACAGCCAAGGAGCACTTTTGGTGAGGAAGATATATATAGACCACACAGGCCAGTCTAACACCTGCTGCAAGGTCTCAAGCATAGGATTATTTTACAGAGCTTAGTTAAAATGGCACGTTCCCTTCCTGTTTACTAGACTATTAGCTGAACCATTTGCATTAAGCGATTATATTACCTTCTCGTTCTTTTTACGTACTAGGGATCCTGAGTCAAGGCAGAAATAAATAAAAATGCAAAATGAATATGCAGGATCAAATTCAGATAGCTGTACTGTAAACCAATGTGCCATTCTAGAGTATTTACTTGGGTGACGAATAGCTTTTATGGTGATTACATTAACACGTTGAGAAACCACATTTTCTATGTGCAGCTGCTGGATTCTCTTTCTGTTAGCTGTTTAGGCAGCATAAATATTGCCAGATTGAATATGTTCAGTGTTACTGAATTGATAAGGCTTAACAATTAAGATCTGGTAGAAATATGAGTGCATAATTTAACTGCTCTTTTTGTTGTTAACCATAATATTTATATATGATACTGCAGGGAAGATTATTCGGTTAGTGCGATAATTCCATTCTCTCAGCATTTCTGAAAACTTTGCATTTCCGTTTGTAAATTTAATTCTGAGATATTATGTCCAAAACAAACTCTTAATCCCTGAGTTGTCTAACGGCCGTTTCCAGTACTTCTGGCACCGGTCTTATATAGGTGTAAACACAGGAGTGAGATTCCACGTGCACACCCATTCTATACTGACAATTCATCGCTCCTCTAACCATTCAAAATACCTTTATTCATTGCTTTCAGTGGGAAATAGTTTTAAATAGCCATTTAGAATGATGGAATTGCAACCTAATTTGTGTAAAACTGTTTTTTTTTTTTCAAAAGCGAATGGAAAAACACACAAACTGAAAAGAAATACAGGTTCATACATGTCCTCTAATTATGTGTGCATAAATTTACGTTTCTAATCTTAATAGGTTTCTGACACACTGCCAATGGTACCGAGTATCAGAACTTGCTGCAATAGGCTACCGTACACGACGATCGAAATTAGGAGCACGACCACTCTTCATTTTTAGGAAAAAAAGAAAAACCCACACATGTTATTTTAGAACAGGTTCGGAATTAGGTGCCATACAACTTACCACAATCACTGCCTAAAGCTAGCCGGGGGGGCGTCAAAAGCGTATTTATCTGACAGGGCGCCCTGAGCTTCGGCACGACTCAAGCGTCAAGTGGCTTTCCTAATGCTCTAATAAATTATGATACCGCTAATGGCAGTGCTTTTCGCGTGCTTTGCAAATGAGATTACTCAGAATAAAAAAGAACTGCAACACGCTTACTCGGTCATCGGGAAATAAGAAATCGCCTCCTTTTAATTATACCCGAGCACTGACTTCGATCCATAAACAGAAATATTACTACAATCATTATATAATCTATGTTATATACTAAGAGCGCAAACGCCATCTGCGGGGAATCTGTCGCCTTTGGGAGCTGCTCTGACTCGCCAAATGCCACCATGTCGGTGTGAAATGACAGGAGAATAAAGCAGCAGCCTGCGAACCGCCCCGGGGTCCGGTTCCGTACGCCGGGCCCAGACACGGCAAATCACTGCCGTCTTCCCACCCAAGCGGCACACACATCACCCTTTTATTCCTATTTTTTTATAAAATATTGTAAAATTTCCTAACGCCCGACTCGCGTTAAAAGCGTATTCCTTAGGGCTGGGACGTGACGAATCCCGGGGAAATGTTGCATGAAACACGTCAGTATCCCCCCCCCAGGCCCGGACAGACGTTAGAGCCGCATTGCCTTACCCTGCCAGGCGGAGAGGATGGCGGCGAGCACCGGCAGAGCCAGGCACACCGGCGACATCTTAGCTGCAGCCCGTAGCGGGGTTATATCGGAGGGGACTAACGGGGGGCCGACACTCGCACTCCGGCGCCGAGCTTCGCTTCACGGGCGGCAGAAAGGGACGCTCCTAAAAGCATACTCCGGCTGGGCTAGCGCGCCGTGGCCGTCAGCAGCGCAGGCTCCGCGCAGTGACAGGGCGCCAGTCACGCCGCGCGTCCCGGGGCACGGACGGCAGGCAGCGAGCGGTCCGGAGCGCCTCCTCGGCTGCGCTCAGGCACAACATGGACACGCAGTACCAGGGACGCGGCTCCCCGCGCATGCGCGCTGCGCGCCCTCGCGGGCGACGGGGAGGTGCGCGTGGAGTCGCGCAGCGACGCTTAAAATGGTTTCAGCTCATTTTCGCTGCTGCAAATGGCCACACGGGTCTGTGCCTTTTTGGTCTGTGGGCTTGCTCGCCCCAGGTTAAGCGATTAAGCTAGGTAAGCGTTAATAGAAAGGTCAACCTCCGCGGTGTATCATTAGCCAAACAAAGAACTGTATTATTCGTTATAATATAAAATCGTGGATTCCTAATTTCAGTTTTAAACTCGTGACCAATAAACACGAAGCACCGTTGGGTACTTCATCTTACCGCGCCCTAACGCCCTTGAACGAGAACTAACCATTTATGGCTTTTCTGTTTGCATATAACGTAAAATACACTAATGATACTATGATCCATTTCTTCTACAGTGTCATTGGTTGAAAATCACAGCTGGACCTGCATTTTATGTCTAATTCACGAGCTACAGGTCCTTCAATGAATATTTGTGTACAGTTGAGTCCTTGATATTTTATAGATCTCAGTCCATTCATTAAACACAGCTTTTCCAATGCTGGGCTATGGCGAATATACGCAAGTTTAAACTATCTATACAACACTGTAACTTACGAATTCCTTAAAAAATGTGATTACTGCCACATTGTAGTAAGTGTAAATAAGAGCATGCAGAAGGTCCCCCGAACCAGCACTCAGAAAACTCATGCTAAGAAAGTTACTTTACTCAGAATGACAAAACATATTCCCAGTGTTGTTGCATTTCAAACGTTTTTGTAAAATTTTTCAAACACCCCTGTACAGTTCAGAACAAACATTGTCTGAAACAGCTTACAGTAAGGTGACTTATGAAACAAATCCTAAGGCATGTTTTCAATCTCTCTCTAGTGACTTGGTACTTCACAGTGTACAAAGTATTAAAGTTCAGGCTTCAAGGGCTGCAGTGCTCATAAGGCAAACTGAGAAACCAGAAAACACTGCAGGAATTGCAGTGGCTGGAACCCACTCATCTTCCACCTAGAGGTATTTATGAATTCCTGACATACAGCAGGTGACTGGTAGAGTTGTGATGGATTGATAAACTGTCCACAATGAGCACAGGCATCCATGCCCACACTGTTATATGTCTCACAGGGTCACTATCAAGGTTTGGGGAAGTCATATCACAATCTCATTATGTTCAATAATCAATGCACAGTGAGTTATCAGCATAACCTGGTCTTTAAAACAAAGCATATATTCTCTAAAATCATTAAAAAAATAAAAATAAAAAAAAACCTCAAGACTTGATCTGGTCGTCTGGACATAATCCAAACTGAGATTTCAACCATTCATTATTTGAACATAAGCAACTTACAAATGACACACTATTGGCCTACTTCCCTCCCACCACTGATGCAGCACACTTGTAGTACTACTTGTAAGTCTTTTGAAAATTGCATTCATTATAACAATCCTCTTCCTGGAGAAGTTCCAGTTAATTGCATCCATGACGTGAAACAATTTCAATTTTAAGTGTAAAAATGTGATGGGAAACAAAACAAAATTATAAAGTAAAAAAAGGAAAACAATAAAAAAGAACCTTTGTATTTAATATTATATAAATTTTAAAATGCATGCAACAGGATATTAACAATAGTTAAGACTGAAATCCATTTTTAATTAGAAGGGGCAGGTTCACCGCGTAAGGAGCTACAAAAGTTGTAACTAATTGCAATTCTTTTTATGTAACATCACTGACTGTCCCTGGTAGCACAGCAGGGGCAAAGTGATTGACACAAGGAGAGAGGAGACTGAAAAAGAGGCCATAATAGGCCTTTTATTTTGAAATGTCATTTCAACATCCAGTGGGTGGCAGAATTTTTAAAGGCGGAGTTTTGCTCTGGCATCTAGCAGGCCACTCTTCCGTCATCCCCACCCATCCCACCGAGTGACAAGGCCTGTTAGGCTGCCACAACACATACAGCAACAAAAAAGAACCAATGTCTTGAGAATGAGTAAACCACCACTATGCGCCATTGCAGTCTGCCGCAATTGTGTTAAATTCCTCCCTTTGTCCCACAGAAGCACCCAGAAAACTTAGAACAGCATGGGGAGCTGAGGGGTGAAACCTGGGTGTCTGGGAAGTCCATTTCATGATGTACACCCTGGCAGTCTGTCCACTGGGAGGAATTTCAGGAAAACTCCCAAAGCTGTAAGAACTCTGATACTCTCTGTGTCAGGCAGGCTAAATGCCATTTTCTTGTACAGGGTCATCCAAGTTCTTTCTGAGGCAAGCCAGTCCTGCAGTCAGGTCATTCTGGTAACCCCCAAACCCTACCCTCTCCACAATGGACCGTGGTTCTGGTCCAGTTCAGGTCCATGTGAAGTCTTCGTTCTCAGACAATGAAAAGTGAGAATGTAGTGGGGAGTGGGGGGACCGAGACCAAGAGAGCATGAGTTTGCTGGGGACTAAGTGCTTGGAAAGGAGTAGGGCTGCTCCATATAGAAGGGATGAGCAGGGGAAGCTTTTAAATGCCAATAGCCTGCAGGACTCTCCTCTCCACTTCATTCAGGTGACCAGAGAACATGGCATAGCACGGCTGTTGTGCAAACTGGGTCAGGAAGTCCGTCAGGTAGGCCTATAAAAAGGGATTAAGGGAAGTAAAGTGGCACAAAGCAGACCCTCACAGTAAGCACTGAAGAAGCTTCACCCAAATGAAGGTTCACAAAGTTCACCGAAGGCCTACCTGGAGGTCAATTTGATAAATGGGATCCTTCAGAGCATCAGGGTCTTCCTCATCATCATCTTCATAGTAGTCTTCATCTATAATAGTCATCAATTAAGTTTCTACAGACCGGTTCTGGTGTTTGAAATAACAACCCATTACATTTCCACCAAGGTACACAAGACTTCTGGGTCTTGAACACTTAGGGCAAGTATTTTGCTAGCAGCTCTTTAGCCGCTATGCTAACTTGTGCCTGATCAATAATTAGCATGCGGGGCAGAAGTAAAACAAAACCTACCCAGGACTTCACTTCACGGCTGTGCATTGTTGTACATTGACGAGAATTATATACACAGATACATAAGTCTTGTAATGTTACAAGCCACTAAACGTCATTTAATTTGAATCAGTTTCCTTGCTACCCATTCCATATCACATTGTCATTTAGTGGCCACGGAGAGGTCCCAGGGGACAGCTGGTATCATTCACTTCGAAAAATCACAAACCGTATTTATTGGAGGCAATGAGGTCAGAGAGAAGCTGCCCAGGCAGCCCCTCTTCTTCTTCCTCATCTTCATCCTCAACCTCATCCTCTTGTTCCTCCCACATGTCCCCAGAATCTGCAGACCAATAAACAAACTCCCAATTAAGATGTTCACACTCACATCCCCTACTAATAAAACAGCGGTGCAACTCAGGGGAATTTTTAGCAATCCAATGATTCCCTCTCTACAGTGCACCGTTAATATCTGTGCCTCAGATTTTCTACTACACATGTCTACACAGTGTATAGTATTCATCTTGCAATCAACTTAAGATTTTTTTCCAAGGCTTGTGACGACATTTAAAATGTCACAAAAGGCACAGTTGTCTCCAACAGTACATTAAACGGTGGACAGACTATTCATGAGTGACCTAGTCACATGGCATTTTGTATTGTGATACTTTCCTTAGGGCACATGGCCTTCTATTGTATAACAATATGTGATATCATGGCATTCTGTTCCATGCCTCATTAAAAGATATTTTAAAAGTCTTTACTGGTGTCAGAAGTTGTCATGACTCAAAACCTCCAGACAGTGATACTCAGTATAAATGTGTGACTAACACTGGGTGGCAGAGTTAAGTTATAACCTTTGTAACAAAAGTAACATCCACACTGCCAACTGCCAAAACATTAGGATTGTTAACATTAATTGCACAAAGATTTTCATTTGTCCTTTGGCCACATAAATATACCCTTAGCTGAACAATCAAGACTACATAAATGTTAAATGTTTCCCAAAACCAGTTTTACTCTGAAAATAAGGAGATCCCTCTCCCTTTCTGTAAAGCAATAAAATCTGAATATCTAGTGCCCTTACATTTGAATGTGTCAAAACACAGAACCTGATCGGTCAATTTCCAAGGGCAAATGGCATTATTAATGAAGTAGGTCACCAGCAGATGCAGGCTTACTGAAAGATTATCAACAAAACATATAAATAGAAGAGGCAGAGCAAGTGTACAAATATATAGCAAATTTATTCCTGGATATTTTGCATCCATCTATTTTTCAAAACTAGTTTATCCAGAGGCTCCATTTAGAGCCATAAATGTACTATATTTTTTGCTGTATATTTCTGTCACAGGGGAGCATTACAAGCTACTTGTACCCCACGTCATCATCCTAAAAGCAGGACTTTAAAGTCAAGGGTGGACTTACTGGCAACTTACCTAATAAAGTAAGTTATCTGTACCTGGAACGCCGCAGTGACCTTACTGGCCAACCGTCTCATCTCCAGCCTGATTTATTCTTATTACATATATTCAAAATTCCATGGCAGGCTGCGATACGAATATCAAAGCTGCTACTTTATCATAGTACTGCCACTGTTTAACACTCAGACTCAACCACAGAAGATATTTATAGGAATCCACTAAGTAAACCTCATTTTGAATCCATGTATTTTAGGGGAGGTGATAAATTTCTAAGATTAATAACCTTGTCTTTAGATGTTCCACACTGAGGCACAATTTTTTCTGCTACACATCTAGAGCATGTGTCGATCTACTGAAGATGGGTGAATGTCAAATCTGACTATAAGTCCATCTTTGCGTTTATAAAGTGACCATGCAGTGAACTGGTAAATGAATAATGCCTGTGATAGGCCAATGTTAACCCTGACTCAGACCCATCAGGAAAATGGACTGGCTGGCCAGAAACATTGGATGAAATTTAACTCAAGGAAAAAAAAAAAATTCTCAGCAAGTATGTGTGGGTGGATCTTGTTGAATTATGGTGGGTGAGAATAAATAACTGCCCATAATGAGGGCTGAAGCCCTCGGGTGCTGAATCAGAGAGTCAGCAAACACAGCATCCTGTGCAATTCCAGTCCTGTATACAAACAAACAAAGATCATACGATTATTTTACCTGCCTTAGAATGCCTTATTAGTGAGGAAAAAAAAGCTGTTCCCTTTACCTGGGATTTTTGAGCCACCAACCAGAGATCACAAGGTACGTTGAAACATATGTTGAATACTTCCAAATCTCACAAACCATCAGCTGAGCAAAAGCATAAAAAGAAAACGAAACCAAACGCTTGTTCTGCACATATCTTAAGTATCCACCCACAGATACTGTCTGGTGTTTTTCCTCTGCCAGAATAAAATTTCTATCAAACAGGGGCAGTGGTGGTGCAATGGTTATGGAAGCGACCGTGTCATTAAAAGGCTGCCACATGGGTTGAATGCAGAGGACACATTTCACATTTCAATATCTATCAAAGGGACTTGCATCTGACAGTATCATCATAGCGATCTCTATTAAAATGTATAAATACCTATCGGAAATTTTGGATAAAAAAAAAAAGTCTTGGATTAAAAATTCTCCTGTTAAAGGGTGATTAACAGGCATTATGAAGCTAAATGCAGCTTAATATATTCCATAATGCCCAAATCTTAATATATTCCAAAATGCCCAATATCAGGGCCATCAGAGGAATCAGAGATAAAGAATCTCTGTAAAGACTAATCAATGGTGGATTTCGAGTCAGCACTGGGGAGAAAATACACCAGACATACAGGAGCTCTCTCTAGGGAGGTGAAAGGGCCTTAAATGTGTGGTACTCTCATTAATATGGCCTCCCACACAGTTACATTCTTGCATCATCAGCGGTTTATTTGCTGATAGAGAGAACCCCCGAGAGATGCTCATGTCATCCAAATGTCCCAGGACAAGTTTTAATAATATTCAGAGTGCAAGAAAAAACAGTGATTCTGGTCTGTTGGAAAGGTAAGACCATATCACCCTCCCACCTTGGTGTTGAGACAGATTTTTAGGCAGACAGTTACGCAGTCTGGTTGTAAAGCTGCAACACGACGAATCAATTATTTAGGTTTCGCGCTCTTGCGTTCACATGCTAGCACGCAAATTTCCGAGACATTGCATGCCAGGGTAAGGCTCATTAATATTCATCAAGGAAGCGTTACTTGATGATCTTAGAGCCACAGTGCTTTTGGGAAACTCACAACCATTATGTAGAGGAGCACACTCTCTCTAGTGATTAAGATAAGCTTTGTGCTATGATGCTTTTGGGAAACCTGTTTTCTATAGCAAAACATTCTCTTTGCAAGTAACAGTGAAGACCCTGAGATTGCTAACTAGCTAGCTAAGTAAAACGCAAGGTTAGCCTTTTGATATGTACAACATTGGGTTAACAGTGAAATAAATAAATAAATAAATAAGCATGATTTCGATATGTCAACATTGGCCAATATATATCAATATTCAAAGTTAGCAGCACCAGAGCTAAGGACAACTGCTAATATAATAGAGATGACTGCACTGGATGATCAACCATTTTTGGTAGTGGCGGTCGAGGAATTTCAGGGGCTCATTCACCAGTTAGAAGTAGTCTTAAAGTACTAGACCGCAACATGTTCATAATTATTAAACCGGACTCATAGATCAATTTTCCGCAGAATAAAAACAATGACATAACGTCATTCGGCCGGCAGCCCCCCCAATACCTCCCCCCTTCAGGTAGCACTGCTTTTAGCAGTATATTTCTGTACAGTTCAGTAGCTGGCCTCTAGACAGTCTTACATGTTCTCAATATTCTTGGCATGTTCTCCCTGTTCCTCCTCAATAACATTCAAATCGTATCGCCTTGGGGCCAACGATTTACACTCCTACCACGCAGGTAAGCGTTTGATTGAGATTTCACTGAATATTATTCTTAACATTATCATTAACATTATTACATTCTCCCAAACATTAAAATGGTTACTATATCTGTTTAGGGATGCAGCTGTCCGAAAGAAAGGTAATGGAGTTAATGAACCAAGTGTCGTGTTTGGCAACTTGTAATTAAAAGATGCCAGGTCTCTCATCTACTAATTACATTAATATAACACATCAGTTAGTTGGCACCAGTCACACGGCCCTTTCCACCTGGCATGGTAATCATACCTTGGCTCCAGTCTGCCGAGGCCACCCTGGTAGCGTTGGCTTCCATCACAGACGACAGCTCGTTGACAATCAGCTTGAAGATCTTCACTAACAGAGGAATGTTGGTCCAGCGCTCTGGGTCTAAATGAGACAGATGTGTAAACAATTTCAATAAGTCAGTACATGATGGGTCACATACTGCTCAAGAGGGAGGGGTGGTGAACAACAGAAGAAGGAAAGAAGCTGGGCTTCATACTTTTGGCGCTTTTGGAGCGTGTGCGGATGCCCTCAGCGGGGTTGAAGATCTCCTCCCCCTTTACCACTATGTCCTGCAAGCGCTTGTCATTGGTGTTGATGCCGTGCTGGAGGAGCTTACACAAGGCCACCGTGCTGCGGTTGTCAGGGGAACAGGAGAAACACAGCACAAGCGTGAGAACTCCAAGGTTTTGAGGAAAGACAGGGTGCTGGGTTATGGCGCCCACGCTCACCTGACTTTGCCCTCATACTGGCCGTAAAAGAGGTGCTGCCGACTCATCCATTCCGCCATGACAAACTCCAGGGCCGGCTTGCCCGTGGGTCCCGGCAGGCTGCACAGGAACTCCAACAAGGGCTCCAGCTGAGAGTGCACCAGGTGGGCGAACACCATGATGAGAGACTAGGAGAAACACACCACACTGGGTCAGACATGCACACGGATGTGACGATAAGCATACTGGTGACAGACGGCCACCAACTGCTAATTAAATCAAGAAATGCTTTGACCAATAGCAGGTTCTCTAGTACTGTTGTCATGAACGGTATCATAGATGGAAGAAAATATATATTAAAACACTTTCTTTACATAAAATATACCCAGCTGGAACTCCTCCTTGAAACAGTCTGAACCTCTTGCTCAATAAGAAGGGTCATGAATGATCCTGCCATAATCGACTAGCAATGCTGCAGACTTCATCAGATAATTCCACAAAAGAACATGTTAAGGGTCATCTCCTCCCCACCACACCCCTCCCGTGCCATCCTACCTGCATGACGCTGAGCGTCTCCGCCTGCTGCATCTTGCTCAGGATGGCACGCAGAATCTGGTCCAGCTGATCACCCAGCTGGGTGCCGGCACGCGAGATCAGTGTGGACACCAGACGGCCCACAAAGGCGGCTGTGAACTCGGATGTGCGTGGGTCCAGCAGTTGGCTGACCACCTGCATGACGTACCACAGGCCACCATGGCCCTGCTCATCCTGCCACTGGCCCACCTGCTCCAGGGCCACAGACACGTAGGCTCGGAGGCACTCTCCCCCGTTCTGCGATGGGGAGGACACATGGGGGGAGGGTTTCAGGCAGTCTCCTTCTCATGAACACATTAATGGGCACAATTTGCACATAAATAAATGGGTCTTCTATATACAGGGGCCCTAAACAATTAACCATTTTCAAAATTCCATACTTTTCCAGATTATACTGGCAATGGCAATGGGTAACAGTTGTCATGGTGGGGGGGAAGGGGGGGGGGGGGGGCGATACCGGCACCCCCCTGCTAAGACACTAGCCTGGGTAACTACCCAACTTGGCAGGATCTGCCTGCCATGCGGCTAACAACTCACCCTTGCTCAAAATGTTGAAGAACTTCACACATACTTTGCATTTTGCTTCATCATATTTAGGATTATAGCCAGCCCTTACAACATTTAAGATTGGCAACTCAAGTAGGTGAGAACTTGCTTTTCCACATTATCAGTATTGTAAACTGCAAAATGTAAATATAAAGGCACACACCCCACGGACACCCCCCCGCTCCTTGGTTTGGCATGATGCTCTTCACTGAGCACACTCTGGCACTCCAGACAACCACCTCATGTCAGTGATTTAAGCACACATTTTAATAAGTAAAATTCAGACATTTTGCCTGAAAACACCTAAGTATTTGCATACTTACTTCCCTTTTTTTATACTTATCCAGACACCAAAATCAAATTCCATACTGCGCAAGTATTCAGTATATTCAATCACTATTTCTACTATACCAGTTCTCTCACTTTTCGGACCAAGTACTACTTTGAATCAAACCAAATCTTCCACCGCAGCAAGTACCAAACTTTTGATACTTCTAGTAACTCAATAATGTAAAAAAAGTTTGAAATGATAAGTTCGGTACTTTTGTGCTGATTTTCCACTGGCGTAAAAACTGGTACCGGCGCTGACTAAAAGCACAGCGTCACAGAGTTGGGGCATTTTGTACTGAATTCGAAAAATGGCTGTAGTATACAGCTGATGTTGGATATTAAACCTAACATCGCATGTCATGCATGTGCAGTTTATACATCGCAAGCGAGTTACATTAAGATCAGACTCTTACTTTCAGTTCTGTACAGACATTACAGACAGCAGAGGGGTTAATGTTTTGCTAAAGCATTTTTACTTTGGCATAGGGAAAAAGCTTAGCTAACTTTGCAATTTTAATGATTATTCCTTTTATAGATTAACCAATATATGTTTCTAAAATCAGTTTAAAGTTTATGTCCGCTGCTTTTTTGGTAGTTTAGTTGTTTATGCGTCATTGTTCTCTGCTAATTTGACCCTTGTGTACATGGGACCTTCCTGGAAAAACTTTACAAAGGGTAAAAAACCAGTCGAGTGCTGTTAGCAAACGCGGCACTTAAAATGTTAAGATACAGTCACTTTACCATGTCTGGGTTGCTAGAGAATTGTTCTATGGTTTATTAGTTATGTTCTATATAATTTTTGCTAGAATAAATACATTTTGGATTCAATTCATATACAGTCGGACCTCGCTAAGTCGAACTCAACGGGACCAAAAAAAAAATTCGACT
>JAODKM010000118.1:25937970-25957107 GCA_026780845.1 Petrocephalus sullivani
TCCCTGCAGCACTGACCTGTGAGGTTCAGGTCGGACAGAATGACGTTGGCCAGGAAGCCATGCATGTCAAACTGCACACGGCCGCTCTTCACGTTCTCCGTCACGATGGTCTTCACAGAGCCCAGGGCCAGCATGCAGGCCTCATGGATCTTCCACCTGTGCCGAGAAAAAGAGCAATTGCCCTGGACCAGTGGTAGCAGAGAAGGGCAGCAACAAAGCACCAGACAAGCTTTCAAGGGCAACACATTGGGAGTTTGCCCTTCAGGAGCAATTTAAGAGCATGTTGTTGTGCGATTATTCGGGATACATCTTTTGAGTGCTTTACGCAAGTGCTCAGCTCTCAGGACTATAATTATCCATCCTATTCCTTAAATGCAAACGGAAAACATCACTGCTAAGATCATTATGTACTAATGACGCACTGATTGTGTATCTCACAAATTTATATACTAATCGACTAATAATCCAGTATTTTGCCATATTGCACCAATCCGGGGCAATATGGCAAAATACATACAATACATATACAATTTTTTCCCCCCATTTAGTTTCAATTCATTTTCAATTACTGATTATCTTTATATAATGAAAGCCAATTGCTTTACTTCAAAATTCAAGTTTTATTTAAAATTCCCTTAGAATTCCCCTTAAAGTGCTCCTGTGACAACATGCATGGCCCCTCTGTGGCCCCCCTAAATACATATGCTACTTTGGTCTGAAATAAATACATTATTACATTTATATTTGTGGGCTAAAATGTTGTGCGCTGGGAACAGGCCAAACACAAACGTAAGTACAATAATAGAAAAAAATAATCAAGCTTTTGGAAGCAAGAGGATTTAAACAAGAAATCAGAGTGAGTTACATGTTGGTAAAAACTGTAAAATGTAACTGCAAAGCATTGCATAAACAACACTGGTTTTCCAAATTGCATTTTGCTTCTTAATGCTGACAATCTAGTGTAAATAGTTCTTGAAGGACATTAAGGTCAAATGTGTCTGGCATCTCTAGCAGAACAACTGGTCCCAGTCTGTTCCCCCCAGGTGAAATGGTCTAGAACAGTCACTGGATTTAGAATATTAAAAAAAATCAGCAATAAATTGAATGGATTGCAACGTGAAATATTATTTAGTACGAAAATAAACTGTCGTAGGTTATAACAACAGAAAACGACAACAATATGGTTTGTCGCTGGCAGAGTTACCACCTGTCTTAAAGTAAAAAATAAAATACTGTGTTCCATTTTTAACCAGGTTGGGACACAATTAGTCCCACATTTCTTCAGACTGAAAATGGAAACCCTTATTACTGGTGTTTATGACTGTAAGCCCTTGCATTCTGTACATTCTACTGGATGGCAATGATTTCAGTGTCAAAATAAATTCGCAGCATTTCCATTTTTAGTTGGCACAAGTTTTCGGGTGGGGTTTACAGTACACAGCACCAGATTGTCGTGTCTGCAAAAAGTACCACCACACCGCCAACATCTTTTTATCTTGTTAAGCCACAATATCCCCCTTTAAAAATGCTACTGCTGAGCTGCCACTTTCCTCACAGACAGGTGAGACTTCCACAGAGTGAGCGTTAATCTCTCCCATTACTCACATACATTAACAAAACTGTTGCATGTGGCGTGCTCAGCTAACTCAATTAACCTTGCTGTGTAGTTGCTGGGCATAGGTTGTCCGTTCTTAGACTACCATATGATTGGTTGGAACTGTGTTAATTTCTGAGATGTGACAGGTTGATGTTTGCTATCAATCAATGTTCGATAGTTCATCAGAGTTTCAAATTTTCTTATCATTCAAATGATAAATGATGGTAAGTCGATATGTCATTTATATCACCCAGCCCTAAGGTGAAAAATTAAAGTGAATTAAGTGCAGGTGGGTGACATTCCTCCCATTATACCACGGATTACCAGCATGCTCACCAGTGCTCATTGCCGCTGTTCTTGGCCTGTTCCGCCTCCTGAAGGTGCCTTGAGGCAGCTGCGGCCAATGCTGCCGCACTCTCGTTCTGGAACTCTGTTGCCACAGCCTGTCAAGCAGGGATGGGAGCAGCAGAGAGATCAGCAACAGTCAAGCTGCCACCATCTCCAAGCTTCCAATGTCTGACGGCTCTATTATCCGACACCCAGCATCTCCTACCAGGAGGAGGTCCTGAGCAGAGATCCGAACAGAGTAAGAGAACGTGTCATCATCTTCATCCTCCACAAACTGCTGTGGGTTGGCGGTCCACACTTTGATCTGAAGAAAGCAGACGAGAGCCAGATGAGTCAAGGAATGGGACTTCTCCTCCAGCTCACATCCTAGCTTATCAATAGTCATACCTGCTCCTCTGTGATCTGCATGTACAGGATGATATAGTAGATGAGTTCAGGCAGGGCCTTCTTCACAGTGCTCTTAAACTTGCTGTTTTCGAGCAGCGTGTGGACAAACTCAAAGATGCTGAACACTAAGTTCTCAAAGCCCAACACCTCACCTGTACAAGTAGAAAACCTCATAAGAGCAATCATCTGGTTGAAACAAAATCTCAGGATGTAGCGACGCTTCAGACTACGAGTGTGTCAGTTGGAAACAAACTATTAAGTCAGTCAAAATACAGAAAGCTAGTCAAGAGCAAGAATGTCAAAACACACCATCAGAGTCAATAGGATTGTCCACCTCTTCTGTGTAGTTTACTTCGGTCCTGACATAGGTACATAAAGGGTCAAGAAAAGACTATTGAAATACAGACTTTCCGCCCAATACCAACATTTATCCACAGCCAACATGGAAAAATATCCCTATTAACACCCAATTCACCCCCCTAACCATCCACCATTTCAACAACATTCTTGCCACCTGATAGTCTAAATGTTATTACTCAAAACTGTCAGTCAGTATTCATGACAGCTAACAATACATGGAGTTAGGAGATGGCTTAGGCATCTATTGGAGTATCTAAAGGATATAAGGCCGCACTTTCTGTCAGTGTGTTCCACACAATGGGTAAAATCTGCTGCATGCTGGACACCATGGGCTTGGGGAAGTTTTTCACCAGGGCTGTAACTGCCTAACGATACAAAAGAGGATATGGATGGTTGAAGACTGCTGTAGCTTGAACGATCATTACATTCCCGTAATGCTCTAAAGGCCAGGCAGAAAGCTGCACTCACCTTGAGTACCTCCATCTTGAGGCCGCTGTCAGAGGATGGTCCGTCAGGCATCTGCAAGGCCTGCACAAAGGCCTCTGTGAACTGCTGCACCACTGGGAAAATAAGTGCCTTGGCTGCTCCCTAAATGAACAAAAGAACAACCACATAGGTAGACAGGCATCCGCATTCTTTGAGAAGTACACTGTCAGCACTATACTCAGGCTGCCAAGCTAACAAATGCCATAAACAGATGCTCACTGTCGATCGATATAGACCAGAACAAAAAGAATGGAAAAAGAATGGATGTCAGCTTTAGGTAATATTTTGCCAGCACTGAATAGCTTCCACTTATTCCCAATTCTTCCTCTCACTTTTTCCAGCTCTTCAATAGCACAGATAAGGTTGGCACAGGTGGTGAATATCTCCACAGCTCTGGAACGGGTGCGGATGCTGTACACCTACAAGAGAGAATCAGTGCACATTGGCATAACTGCCAGCAAAGAAGCCGTTGGACACCCATCAAAAGAGCATCCGGATCACAGCATCCAGTGACGACCTCCTTTCCACCCAAACAAAAATCCAAGATGCACACCAAACCCTTTGCCCCTTAGCTTAAATACAATATAGCTGTACCTCCGCCATGGTGAAGATCTTGTACATCTCAGGCAGAATCACAGGTGCCACCAGTGGCATCTGTGTGTCCGTCACCTCGCGGGTAAACTCTGGAGACAGCAAGGCCATGGTATTTTCAGCACTTGTAGCATAAAGAGACTATAAAAGCTGTACTATAAAACTGCAACGCTGCTAGAAGTGGAAGGCGTCGCAGTAAGTATACAGAGTTCTACTGGAGGTGGAAGGATGCAATACGGTAGATGGGTGCCAGCACCTGTGAGGACCCGCATTGCCCCGTGCACAGCGTTAACGTCCCCACTGACGAGCATGTCCATGAGCAGCGTGAAGAGCTGTGGCCAAGCCTCGGGCCAGTCCCAGTGTGCGATGGCCGACACAGCATAAGCTACGCTGGAGCGCACCTTGCTGATGGCCTCACGCAGGCCCCCGGGGAGCAGATCCCGAATGGCAGCTTTTGCCTGGATGTCGAAAGGAAACAGATGGGACGAGTCACCTCACACAGGGCCCCTTGCAAAGATGCCAAGTCACAGACAAATTAACAGAGGGACCATCCATCCATCTTCCAACCACTTATCCAGTACAGGGTCACAGGGGGCCTGGAGCCAATCCCGGGAAGCACAAGGTACAAGGCAGGGGACACCCTGGATGCTGGTCTGTTGCAGGGCAAACTAACAATAATTATCAAATAATTATCAAATGAATACCAGTTTTTTCCACATAGCTATCAATTGATAACACCCAAAACAATAAGAACCACACACACATATATGCTGTTGTCTGTTCATCTTCAACTTATTAGAGATTATAGGGGATGTTACTCTGCCCAATCTGCACATGACCTTTAGTGGAAAAAGTACAAAGAGATCCCTCCAGGCACTAGTGCCACCAGGTAGACAAAGATCACTATTCCTATGCAGCATACATTATCTTACATGGGTTTGTCAAATGAAATTATTTTAATTACAGCAATCACAGCATTAGAGTACAGCACCTCATAATTGGGCTAAAAACCAAAAACAAGTAAATCAACCCGAAAGCAAGAGGAAGCTGTTACCTGTTGGGTGGTGAACCATAAGAGAAACTCAGTTCATGCAATAAAAGGGAAAAAAAGCTGATTTCCCTATAAAAACGATCATTAAAATTATAAACAAAAGTAAAGTATGGGGTCCACTTGCCGATGCTGGTTTTAGTAAGTGGTGCAAACACTCATGTAAACCACACACGATTCCCCATCACCACCACCAGGTCAACAAGTAGAGCATTGTAGTAACAACACAAAGGTTGTGGGTTCAAATCCCTGGGAGCACACATTGTGTTCTCTCTACTATAATTTGCTCCAGGTAAAAGCATCAGATAAAATACTAAATATGATGCAAAATTCATTATTAGCTATTGTTATTGATTATAATTGATTAGCTGACAGGAATAAATGATGAAAGCAAACTTTCACTGACAGGCCACAGAAACAAGGAGATAGGCTGACCTGGCTGTCAAGGGAGGTCAGGTTGTGCCAACACTAAAGTCAGCTAGAGGCAGAACTTCATTCTGCCCTTAAATGTGACGGATGTATTAAAATATATAAATACTACAGAGGTTACTCCAAACATAAAAGGATAAAGGAAAATTACCAGTCCTGGGTGGTTTTAATAACCAAGTACCTATGTACTCAACTGCCATATTTTTTCTGTATTCATGAATGCTACAGATCACCCTTTGTGCCACTTGCTTTTGTAGCATTAACAGACTTTTCTAGTACAGACTGTCATGCCATTAAAGCCAGTGGGAGGGAGGGAGGGAGGGAGGGAGGGAAGGGAGGGAGAGAGGGGGTCAGAGAGAGATACTGCACCCGGTCAGTGGTCTCTGGTGGCCTGAACTTCTCTGACTGAGAGCACCAGTGAATCTCCACATACTGCTTCAGAATGACCGAGGCCAACTGGAGAGGGGGAGAGAGCACGCAAAGGTCAGAATCGACACCTAGGCTGTTGTAGGACATTTCCCAAATCTGTAAATGCAATAATTTCTCCTAGGGCATATTATTTCCTCACCTGTCGAATAGCAAGGGCTCCCCGGGGGTCTACAGTTAGCTCCGCCAGGTGTACTCCAAACTCTGAAACACAACACACCTGTCAGAGGGCAGGGACAGCAGGACGGCACCCAGACAGAAAGAAACATGACGATGTTCAACTGCCAAACAAGGAAACCGTCTGGAAACATAGCAGAATAACTCACAGACATCTGTCAGGGTTAATGCAAATCAAAATCACATTAAAGGGTGCACTATGGCTTTTAAACGCTTACACGTACTCTGAAGTGATACCTACACAATGTCTCTGATTCATTTCACTTTAGAAAGAAAAACAGCTGCACAAAATAGATATGGCTCTGTGTGAAGTCTGTCTCCACAGGCTATCTGAAACCACAAAAGCCAAGTGGCGCCGCTGACTCTGGCCCCTCGCCCCTCTCTTTGCCCGGATTTATCCGAAAGAGACAGCGCGGCCTGAGAGACAATGTGACTGCTGACATATCCATACAGCAGGTTCCCCCGGTGGGAGGCCACAATGCCGCTGTAGCATCAGCCTTCCAGACCTGTCACACAGAGCCAAAATGGCAGTCTGTGACAACACAGGACAACCTATATTACAGAGATAGCTTCCGAAAACAGAAAAGCACCATTCGGCTTTACCAGGAAGTCATTGTAGTTGGTAGTAAGGCTAAAGAAGCGAGACATGATGGACAACATCAACACAGTTCAGGACAGGGCATACATACAAAGGCTGTGAGTGTGGAGATATGGATAGCTAGACTACTTACATCAACGTGCATGAATATTTGGTCATATAGTTACATAAGATACAATATGGATCTGCTACAGCAAAGCAAAATGTGCAGAGAGAATCCCTGGACATTCAGATGAACCTTACGAGGGAGGACGAGGGGTTCGGGCATAGCTATAGTAGTAAGCAATGAAATTCACCAGCCGTAGTGGAAGCCATTTACACCCCATTCCACACAATGAATAAGCAGGACAGACACTGAGCATAAATCATTTTAACTTCAAAAACCACCCAGCCAAGAGTCTAGACTGGAAGGAGCGAAAACAACGAAGGCCCACAGGCAGCAACACTTCATCCCTTTCCAACATAAAGCGTAATTTCGACAATGATTATTTCCCCCTTGGAAAATGATGCAGTCAATGGAAAACGAGATCAGGAAAATAGTGTACTCAGGACCACCAAAAACCTGGGGGCTTCGACATCCACTTCCCATTGTCACATAACTAAAAACAAGCTGAATCCTGTGCGGTTTGAAGCTTTCAAACCTGTCCCAGGCGTCATGTGCATGTGCATCCTATACAGCTATATAGGCAGATTACAGGTGCCGTACAGCAGCCAGCTATATAGGCAGATTACAGGTGCCGTACAGCAGCCGGCCATATAGGCAGATTACAGGTGCCGTACAGCCGCCGGCCATAGAGGCAGATTACAGGTGCCGTACAGCCGCCGGCCATAGAGGCAGATTACAGGTGCCGTACAGCCGCCGGCCATACAGGCAGATTACAGGTGCCGTACAGCCGCCGGCTACACAGGCAGATTACAGGTGCCGTACAGCCGCCACCACAGAAGAATAATAAAAATAAACAGTGGATAACAGGAACGGGGCGTCGGTACGCTTTCGGCGGAAAGCAACTCCTAAAATAGCCACGGGGGCGAAGTAGTAGCATCGTATGTGAGCCGGACTCCCTGCCGGCCCTGACTCGTTACCGCAGGAGGGCGGGAATTCTGAAGGAAGCGGGCTAGGGGACGGCGCGCGCCAGCGGGTCGGCACCCTGACAGCCAGCGTCCGGCCGCGCTCGTCCCCCCCTAAAAAACACCCCCCCACCTCAACTGCCAAAACCAGCCACCCAACCGACGAGCCCTACCGCGCCTGGCAGGTCTCAACTCAACAAGTTCGGAAGTGTAGTTTTAGGCGCAGCCGGTGTGCAGGAGCCGGGCTGCCCGGGAAGCGGCCGGCATTAACCGTTAGCCGGAACGGCGGCTCTCTGCGCGGCGGACGGCGTCCTGGGGGCAATTCCGCCACTAGGTTTGACTGAGAAGTTCGCCGACGGCATTTTAAAAGCTGCTACTTCATGAAGCCGCTGTAGCAAAATGCTTAAAATATAGAGCAAACTATTCTGACTGAGGTAAGGAAACACCTCCTCCCGTCTCGGAGGCCCACGAAGTTGCCGAGAGGTACCCGGGCAGAGCCGCTCCCCCTCACGCCGCTCGCGATGATAGCTAGCTAGGAAGCTAGTTAGTTGTCAATACTTTACCCTCCGTCACTTCCAGCACTTTAATCTGTTCCTCCGCCGCTGCCCGCACTTCATGCACCGGGGAAAGGATCGCGGTCAGCGTCTCTATCAGCGCCTCCTTAAGTCCTTGCTGGACCGGGCCAGCGGCCGAAACCGAGCCGGGATCTGAGGAACTCACGCCCGCCATGTTTCAGGCCGCGCAGCTCGTGGAGAAAGCGGGCGGGCGGGCGAGCCGGCGGGGTTGTTCTGCGGCAGAGCGCGCCAATGCACGCGCCGGCCGGGAGGTGTGACTCCGCGGCCAAGAGCGATTCGCTCGCGCTGCCGCTTCGGCTCGCCGGCGAGCTCGTGGCCCCATCTCCAGGGCCGGAGGAAGCACGACAAGGCGGCGCTCCGCACGCGCCCGCATCAGGACCGACGGCTTCCGCGAGGGGCTGCAGCATTTTGGTTGCCATTTTGGTGACGAAACGGCAAAGACTGATTAATAATAATAATAATTAATTAATGATGATAATTAATAAGAAGAAGAACATTAATAGTAATAATAAATAATATTAACAATAGTAACGACTGTTGTTATTAACAAGATAACTCAATAGCTGTCGAAAGACAAAGAAAAATATGATATAGAACATAGAAAGTCAACATAGAGACATACTAATTTTCTATACATTCTATATATTTTCAGAATTATTATGGTGAATTAAATTGTGAATGGTTTTTTGGTTCAAAAACTGTAATGACGTCTTATTTGACTTACTGAAATTAGGAATGCTATCCTGATTTCTGTATCATAATACAGTCGTGAAGGTTTTAAGCAAAACCTTATGACAATAATACATGACTATTTTATACCACCAAAGCGACTGGTATCCTGTTCAGGGAGCGAGCTCACCGCGCTCTTACATTGGTTAAGTGGTTGGAAGATGGATGGTCATTCATTAACCTGAGGTATATTTACATTTAATGCACACATATACTTTGGGTGAGATTCATGCAGCGTAATTGTATCATTATTCTATTAATTACAGTTATTACTTTAGTGATCGTATATGACTTTGTTGGTTTGATGGTGACAATCAACGGGTACCTTCTTATAAGAAAAGACTTAAATCCAAATCTTAGCTAAGGCGTGCATTCTGAAATTATTTTTAAAGCACTGAAGTGTTGAAATATTTCTTGCCATTATATAATATTTTCAGGTGGGTCAGTCCCATAACAGGCAGGTAGGTGGTGTAGTGGTTATGGATGCAACTTTGTAATCGAAATCCTCGCTGGTTTGAATCCCCGACCTGCAAGTACCGCTCCCTGCTGTACTACAATGTCATATGGGTTAAAAATGCAGAAGACATCATTGTTGCGTGCTGTGGTGTGTCAGCAGTGACAATCACCTTTCTAACAATTCCCTGGGCAACACTACAGACTGAACTACCTATTATCAGTTTTTAAATTAATCGTGGCATTATCAAGACCGAATGAACAAATATAAAGGAAAATAACTCTGCCTCGCAACAGCACACTTCTTCCAATCGATCTAACAACGCACATGCATAAATGTCAGACACAATCATTCTATTGTACTGTATGGCTTGCTGTGAACGTTTAATGGGTGTGCCGCGGTATGTAAGAAATTATCTTTGTGCCATCTTTTTGAAATGGTCAACAGAAAAAAGTGGAATAAGTAACCATTAGAATCACAAACTGAACTAGAAAAGAAAGTTTGTGAAGAAACTTTATGTTGGCTAGAAAATGCCAATCAGATCTGACAGCTGCTTTTTGGAACCTTGAATCACAGTCACTTATTGACCAAATGTGCAACATTTCGGGACCCTTCCATTACAAGTGTGAGAATGGTAACAGTTTCCCACTAGTCAGTATATGAAATCTGATTGGTTGTTGGCGGCTCCCATTGACTTTGAATTGGTGAAATTTGATTGGCTGGGGGAGAGGACCTGGGTTAAAGGACATCCACCAGATGTCACCAGTTACTTTAATGTGACCCAATGACTGTGTGATTCTAGTTTGGTGAGTTTAGCTTCAAAGCTGCAGCAATTTGAAAATGCTTCCAGTGAAAGTCAAGGGGTGTTTGACGGGATGTCCCAGTAAAATGGAGGTTTGGGCAGCAATAGAAAAGCACAAGCACACCCCACCATTACAGGACGAGGAAGTGTAGAAAGTTGGGGGGGGGGCAGCAATTTTGAAACTTTAGTCCAGAGATGATTCAGTGATTCAGGTCCAGAGGGTAAACATCCAGATTAAGATTCTGTTTCAACCAACCAGTTAAGTATAAATAGTCACAGTCACAGAGTACTCAGCTGGTTGGTTGAAATAAAATCTTGGTCTGGATTTTACTCTCAGTACCTGAACTACCCATCTCTGCCTGTGGTTCAAAGTGGGTTCCTGCAGTAGCATCACAGCCATGTTTTTTCTTCGTAGAAATTTTGTAGTGCAAGTGCAAGCATGGCTCTGTAACATCTTATCCTAGCCATCCATCAATCTTTCGCACACATTTCATCAAACACATCAGGCCATTTAGAGATGCCAATTAGCCTGACTGAATAAGGAAACTGGAATACCCAGAGGAAACAAACTCCAACACAGACACTGAAGGAAGATTCAAACTCCCACTCTTGGGACCTGTATCATAAAGCCAAATTTCCTGCTTAACCAATTAAGTTGTCAGATTTAAAATTAATTTAAACTGCAGTACCTTAATTCACTTAAATTTAGTCCAGTCTAACTTAAATTTGACAAATTATCTGGCTAAGCAAGAAATCCTGCTTTATCATACAGGCCCCAGGAGATGAGGCAACAGCCAAAATCATACAAGGTCTAAACAGTGAAGTGGAAAATTCAGTATTTGCAAGACTGATGCAAAACCATTTCGTGGTTGGTGGTTCCCATTGCATGATGCAAACTAATACTTTATATCACATACCTTGCATCCTGTTACAAACCTTAAATACATAAGAGTGACTGCTAGGTTCTCAATAGCAGAAAAGTTGATTGAATGTTCAATATGTTTCAGTTGTCATAAGTCATATGTGAACACTAATTTGGATTAATAGCTTGCAAAAAATACTCTAAAGCTTAATGTCTTTTCCTATAGGCTTAGTCTGTTAAGGTGCGCTTAAAGTGTTCCTGAAGCTTGGGTGAGGCAGGGAACAACCTAGGATGGGGTGCCAACCCATCGAACGGCACTACCCCAAAATCCTAAAACTGCAATAATCCTTTATCTGCCATTTGCACAAGTACATGTAAATTGTAATTCTTCTCTTCACCTACCCCATCTTGCTCTCCATAGCTCCACAGGGCTGGCTAACATGCAGCACCCCCGGAACTGGGGGTTAAGGGTCTTGCCCCCGGGCCCATGGACATGTGACTATTATGCCAAGGGCTTAAAACAGCAATCTTCTGCTGAGCCACTCACCGCCCTGCATACACACTGGCCCTTTGAGGATAAGATTACCTCCACTCCATCTTAGGATGTTACCCCTAGGTCTGAAATTATCAACCATATTACTGGAGGATGGTGTTGCATGTTCAGGATTTCAGTCTACCTCTGTGCACAAAACAAACAATTAACTAATGATCATATTAATTAAACCATTTAGCCTTACCTTTTATTATCCATGTTGTAAGCAATTTAAATAGCAAAAAAAAAAACCTGGACACAGCCAAGGCTGGGAGGCCTATCGAGAACCAGATAACTATGGCTTTACAAGTGAAGCATCATGTTTAGTCCAGCAAATTACAGATATTTTCTACAGAATATTCAAAGGTTGAAGAACATGATATCTCTTGCCCTAAAGTTCTCCACTTTCATAAGAATACATGCTTTATTATAATTTCCCATGAAGAATCACGGCTACAGATGATATACGAACTCCAAATTCATCTTGATGCAATAAAATCTCACCAACTTAAATGTCACTCAAAAATGTCACTTTCATATGGATGGAGGAGGAAAAATTGATATGAGAACAAAGGGTTTTATTCCACAATATAAACTGCAACATCTGAAAACAACCTCCCTCTTCCGACCCCCCAACCCTCCCCCTTTGAAGAAAAAAGTCAAAGTACAGCTGTGGCAGCTCCTTTACACAGTCCTCTCTGCCTGCTACATCTCTAGACCATCACTTTGATTCTACAGTCTAATAGTGAGCTTTCTGTACATCAACCATGGCTACAGCACCAACACACTGTTCTGAAGAGATTAAGCCACTGAACTCCAAGTAGTTCAGTTATTGCTCAGATAAATAAACCTAACCTACAAAAAAAAAAAAAAAAGAAGAAGAAGAACTTTATATTATTTAGATGTTTGTACTAAACAGTGGGTTTCCAAAAAATAGCTCTTTTCTTTCCATTTAACTTTTTTTGGTGAAAAAAAATGTTTTCCCCTGCACCCAGCGTCTCCGGTTTGTCATGCGGGAAAGTCCCAGAGGAAGGGAGGAGCCTGGTTCTTCGAAAGGTGCTTGATTCAGAAGGTCCTCTGTTGCACCAATGGGATGGAAACCCCTGCAGCACAGGCCACATCCTGGTACTCTTAGACAACCACAAACAGTTGATAGGATGGATGGGGGGAAAAAAAAAAATCAAAAACATACAAAAAAGACCAGAGTCTTAACAGTTCAGGAAAATTATCCCGTAAGGAGGAAGTAGCACCATTATCAGAGGGGAAGGGGTACAGGGTGGATGGGCTAGGCCAACAGACAGCACATTAGGAGCCTGTTACACACCCCCAGTCAAGGCTTGCAAAGAAGCCAATTGTCCCTGTCCGTCTCCAGTCTTCTTCCAAATGTTTCTCTTTTCTTCCTTTCATCATTTCCTCACATGGCCATCTTTTACAGTACAGTTGACACAAATGTAGTCCTCCTTCTCTGCCAGCTCGGGGGACACCCCCACACACACCTGGTGGAACCACTGATTGCAGCTGCCATCACACTGGACCCAGTCCACCTGAGAGACAGACCATATGTCCATCACTTAGCAGCACTTCACACATACATCAGGGACATTCACATAAATCCCTGCTTTGTGCACATGCATATTAGGAGACATATTAATGAAAATCCCACACATTTAACACTTATCCAGTTCTAGCTACCCCTCCTGCAGAACGATTAATGTCTGAAAAGTGTTCAGCATGCTCCAAATTATCACACTAACATATGGGTCACTGTTGTAGCAATAGGTACAGGTGAGGGGGCTAACCTCATCTCCTTCAGGTTGCTGGCAGTTCTCTGCTGGGCACAGAGCCATGTCCTCCTCCGAATCTTCAGAGGGGGATGGGTCCGAATTCAGAGAAGGAGAGCTTGGGGCGGCCTTGCTGTCGCGACTCTTGTCCTTGTTTAGTTTGGGCTTTTTCTTCTGGGGCTTCTTGGCTCGGCACCGGCCTCCCCCATCCAGGCCCTCCCGTTCAAGACGCCTTTTGGCCTTCCTATCAGTCCCACTCACTGCCTCCCTCTTAAGACTGCAGTTTCCATCCTGGGGAAGACAGAACCGCATGTCACCAAAAGAATGTAGCCACAGATCTTTTAGCACCTTTGGGGAAAACGCTACATCAACAGAATACACTGTTTGGGACACAAAAACCTCCACTTCAACTATAACCCCTAAACTGACATACTGAAACCTTGTTGATATAAACTTGTACTGTAATGCCACGAATGCTGAGGCCTCAAGTATTAAGAGAAACAACTCTTACATATTGAGGAAGATCTCATGGCTAAGGCTTCCTGACAGGGTGGCCCAGTAATGAAAGCAAATGAGGAGTCACTTTCTGAAGCAGCACCATTATAAAGCTTGGGTGCATGCAAGCACTAATGCTTCAACATTGGTGAAGCATCTAGCTCCTGAGCACCAGGTCTTGCCTCATTCTGTGCTTGACTCCGTCCCTGAGCATGGTGCTTCTGTGTGGTACTGTCGGCCGCTTGAGCAGACAGTCGGTGCAGCAAGACATGGTACAGCTTCTGGGTCTCAGGCAGGGTCACCTGGAGCAGCAAGCCCTCAACCATCAGCTGCTCCAGTTCACTGCTTAGGCCTGCATAGAACAACCAGTCAGTGGGCTTGATTTACTGAATTAGCTACATATAAGCAAAGAGTCATCAAAATGACAATCTGGTAAATTCCAATAATCCAAGACACCCACTTATAACAACTGAATTTGGGCAGCATGATATCACATTACGATAATTTGGAATATTTGCTCTGAATAATGCACTATTGATAAAACAAAAGAAGGAAATGAAATTTACCCAGAATAAACTATAGCTAAACTATCTATTAAGAGAGTGTCATAAGTCGGTGGTGCTGCCACAAGTTGTGCCGACAAGTGATGTGATCAGACTTTTTTATGCCAATCTAAAGCCCTGTGGACGCCGTAGTATACTGGCATTTACCAACAACACATTTTGATAAGCAGATTTGTAGTACTCCTAAAATATTAATGTGCATGTGTATTGTGATACTCCAAAGTAAGTAATCTGTACAACTTCAACGTATTCTTATGTTTAATAAATGTATTGGACTTTACACTGCAAAAAGTACCGCCATACCACTGACGAGTTTCTACCTTATTTTCTTCACCGCCATTACAGTGTTTATTGCTTCCATGATTGACCAAAACAATAGCATGTGGTGAGCTCCGCTAACCGAATTTAATAAACATAAGGATACACCAAGCTTATTCAAATTACTAACGTTTGCGCATCACAATACACCTCTCAATATTTTACACGCATTACTAATCTGCCTACCAAATTGTGGGCATACGTAGATGCCTGTATAGTATCGAAAACCTGGAGCCTGAACAAATTTTTAGGGGCATCATTTAAAGTTCTGGTGATTATTGCGGAAGCATATATAATCGTGATTATAGAGTGATGTGGTATTGTGCGGCACTAATCTGAGTAATGTTTAAAATAGGAGGAGAGGAAATTCATGCAGTGATGCTGTATGATGTGTGAAGAGCAATACCGACCTTGCAGCGGAATGCATCTTTGTTCTATGTAGAAAGCTGCCGAAGACTGGCCTGAACCGTTCCACTCCCGAGTTGGACTTGAACCGCAAAAGGCCTACGAGAACCACATATGCTTGCATCAAAATATCAGAACAAGCAAGCAGGTCTGCTAGCAGAAAAATAAATAAAAACAAATTCAGGTCATAGGAATAGAGTAATGGAAGACCAACCTTTGCACAGGGGGACGTACTGGTGCGCTCCTGTACTACTGGAAGCTTCAAGGCAGCGGAGACCTGTTGTACACGGTGCTGCCAGTGCACAGTGCGCTCAATCAGGTAGCGCAGTGCGTCGCCCTCGGGCAGCCGCACACGCAGCCGCTGTAGCGACGCCAACAGTGGAAGCACCCGGTCCAGGGGTGGCCTCTCGGAGCGCCGGCACAGCGGGCACAGCCAGGGCTGGGAGCTACATGGGTCCACGGGGCCTGGCACACAGCTGCTATGGAAGAGGTTCCGACAGAGCTCGCACTGCAGCATGGCCCCCGCGGGGGCCTCTGTGCACACACAGAACTGCAGCCCCTTGCAATCTTCTGTGAGCAGCAGCTTGGACTCATTAAGTGCCCGGATGGAGTAGAGCATCTCCATCTCCTTTAACCGCACCTCACCCAGCGTGGCCATCTGTGGAAGGAGTTCCAGATTTAAAAAACTTCTGCTCTGCAGAGGAGTGTTGAGTTTAATATTATATTAGTTACATGCTTAGCAGATGATTTTTTTCTTTTTAGCAGAGAAGATTTTTTACGTCTCATGACAATACAATATTCCCTCTTTCATGCAGCTGGGTTAGCACTATGGCTCAAGGGTGAAAAGGCAACTCTCATCAACTCTCGTTAACAATGCTAGCAGCAGGAAACCTTTGGTATCTTCATTGTGGAGTAATGTGCCCCCCCTTACATACATACATAGCAACACAGACAGGCTAGATGTTACATTAGACAAATTTACGATTAAAATGACCATTCTTTTGTCAGTTATTTCTGGAAACACTTTCTCTTTTTTAGTACATTTCCATCAGTTGTCTGCACATCTTTTTTGGAGCTAATATTTCAGATCCGATGAATTTATTAGACTGTGATGTGATATTAGGGTTTCCCTACAAAACAGGTTGGGCCTCAACTCATTTAGTAAAATTACTGTGCTGCTGTGGCTGAGTTAGCAAACCCATGTCGCTTCTATCAGTCACATGCCTCATCTTAAACAAAAAAATAAATAAATAAATTCTGCAGTGCCTGCGGTCTTCGCATAAATTTGACTTAATTAACTCACCTCAAATCTCAAACATAAAATTTCTTTGCAATATCACTGCTAGTCTTATAAATCATGCTAAACTCAAAAGAGCAACCTGATCTAGCTTAGTTTTTAGATAGAATGTTTAACATTGTGAGACTTCATACTTATGGCATGATCAGCAATGAATTGCTTTGAATTTGGATTCTATTCTACTGTAGCCATAATTGCTGACTTGCAATTAATTGATCTTGATCTGTCGTTCCACTTAATCTTTACAGCTCAATAGATTATGGATAAATAACTTTGTCACTTTTGTCCAGACATTAAATCCATTTATAACTCAAACGGAAACAGCACGTGGGCTGCTGCATTCGCCACACTCCTTAGAGAGACGGCATTCCAACTCACAGCGGAGGCAGACTCCTTGCTCTCGCACAGGGCCCTCTCCACGTCGCTCAGGCTGTCCAGCTTCACCGTTCTTTTCTTGCTGCATTGCACCACGTCCTTCGCTTTCTTGCTTTTTGATTTCTGTCCTGCTGTGCTCGCTTCGCACCTGGGACACAGCACCTGACCAACACACAAAGCCAAGAGTCACCACTTCATTCAGAGAGAAATGTGGTGGCCAGCCGCCGTATCAAAGGGGAGCTCGGGCCATGGGCCGGGCCGGGCCGTACCTCCAGCAGCGTGAAGGGCGAGTTCTTCATCAGGAAAGTTTTAGCCGCACACTCTTTCCAGGCCTGCACCTCAGAAACCAGCGCCTCCAACCGAGGAAGAGGGTCCAGTTGGATGGGAATAGATCGACCCCGTGACACCAACTCAGACAGTGAGTCTAGCACTGGGATTCGCCCGCCAAGCTGAAGGACAAGATTTGTGTTAGCTGGCAATCAGGTCTTTAAGAGTTTACACAAAGCTTGGGGGTAGCTTACCTGAAGACCTTCTGCATCCTGTAGCCATTCCTTGGCCCTGCTGACTGCATCCTTCAGCAGCAAGCAGTTGGGCAGGTAGGCGGGGATATTCTCCACCTCCTGCACTGCAGCCTCCAGTGTCTCCACAGAATGGTGAGGCCTGGAAGAAGTGAAGGAAGGGTCTGACACATTGCTGTAGCTCCACAGCCTAGCCGTGCTCCATGCGGTCTCACATTTAAATAGTCTGCCACAGACAACCCAGTACAGTTAGATCCTGTTAGTCTCAGAGGATGCAACTCTGGACACTGAGCACAAACTGTGCACATCTGTGCACTGTGCACATTTTTAAAGCAGCATTTTCAGAAGACAGGAATCAGCTCTGTGTCCTCCACTATATGGCAGCACGCTTTGCCAGGCTAACAACTTTACAATATGAGTAACTGTAAGCAAGACTGTATCCTTGGTTAACATGCACAGTGTCACTATGGAATGCTGCAGGGAACAGGAATTAGGGAAAGTCTCTCAAACCACTCCGAATTATTCAGTGTTATTAGGTAATGAGGATTTACCACTCAGTTCCAAGCAAGAGTCATTATACTTAAAATATCACTGCCTGAATCTCTCAATACTGTCGCTGTGTTGGGTCAATGTGGGTAATTTATGCAAGTATACTTTTAAATAAAATGTACATTTTATAATTTCTATTAGTCCACTCCAGACACAGGAGACAGTTTTCTAGCATTTTCAAACAGACTTGAAGAGCAGGTCCAAACAAAGAGGCAGGAGAAATCCTGAATGCAGCTCCTGAGGAGTTGCTATACATTCATGGCACTGAGAAGTAAGATCTGGGTCCCAAAAATAACAGATAACAAGCATAATAAACTAAATGCTTTTGACTAAACTAAATTAAAATCAAGGCTCCTGGGGTTTTTCTCCGAAATAATTCATTCATGTAGGACATGTTATCCATCCACCCTTATCAGGGCTGTAACAAGCTGTAGTTCAGTAATAAAAAGGTTACTTCCTCCATTAAATAGTACGCCAAAATAAAAGCACCCAAAGTCTGTGTAAAGCCATTACAGTAGCCCTTACCTGGCTTTGATAAGACTGCGCGCCTGGTCCTCCCAGTGCTCCGAGACAGTGAGCAGCTCCTGTAGCCGCGCCATGGCCTTCTCCACAGAGGCGTGGGGAGGGAGGCCCACGCCCTGGTCAATGAGCCGCCGCATGGCATCCAACGAGAGGCTAGCGGGCTGCGAGCTGGCCCCCCGCACGGCTTCCAACCAGCGTGCCTGCTCCAGCCGCTCACGCAGCACAGGCACCTCGGGAAGGGCCACGTCCAGCTCGCCACTGCTGTCCAGCAGGCCTTGGATCTCAGTGGCACTGGGCGCCTCCTCCACCAGCACCTTCTCGCTGTGCTGCTGGAAATCCTCCACTTTGTTCAGGAGCTCCTACCATGAAGAAAGCACAGCGTTAGCCCTCAAAACAGTGGTTTAGAAGTCCCCATGACACATAGTATAAATAGATGTTTTAACTAACAGAATCAACTGGCAGGTCCAAATCTGTCACTTCCACCAGTGCAATCAAATGGATCATTCAGTTTTAAAACTCCCCACCCGTCCCTCAGTACCACTCAAGACGTCACTAAAGTGCTTTCATTAAGTAGTGGAGATGCATCATAAAGGACTGTTTACCCCTCACAATTAACCCCTGCAGATCATATGCATGTGCTTTGTTTACCGTTAACTGGCTTCTCATTTGCATAAATATTACTACTTAGTTCCCCATGAAATGTGGTGCTGACACCAGCCACACCAGAATATGATGGTCCGAGTCTTGGGCCTGGCGTGCCCGCCGCCCGCGGCCCGGTTGTGGGGTCTCCTGGCGGCCCGGGCGGCGCCCTAAAGTGCAGAGACGGCGGGCGGACTTCCTGCTGG
>JAODKM010000118.1:25964755-25992368 GCA_026780845.1 Petrocephalus sullivani
ATATAAATAAAAAAAAAAAAACACTTGCGTTTGGGGGCCTATTAAAAACACACCACCTCAGCCTGAATTGGTCTCTTGGGACTCCGGGGCAGCTGTACACCAAGGTACAGCAATACAACACAGATCCTGTCTTTAAACACTGCAGCATTGCAGCCGAGTTTATGATGAAGCAAAACATGCTGCGGATTTTAACTCACACGGCATGACAAGGCCGAGTCTCGCAGTACCACCATCCTGTTTGTGGGAGTCTTAAAGAGCATCGGGTTCCCTCAAAGGGCCTTTTCCTGGCTGATGGAACTAAACAGGGATGACGTGCTCTACACTTACTATGTTCATTGCAGGAGCGTTCTTCCGGTTTCGGGCTTTGGCTTTCTCCACCTCACTCATCACCGGCCTGCTTTCAGGTTCCTGCTTCACCTGGATAGGAACCTCTTTCTCTGATGGAGATATAAACTTTAAGCTACAAGACCAGCTTGGCTGGCCCAATACATCCCTTTGGGGTCGGTCTAAAGATAGAGTAATAACATCTGTTCCATTCTGTAATAGGGCACTATACTGCAGATCTAAGCAGAACAAAATCACGCATATATATACATATATATTTATAACAATGACCTCATGTAATGCCTCATTTGCTTATGGATAATCTACAATCAGATCTGACAGAAATTTGACAAAGTGATGACATCTAAAAAACACTACCTATAATGCTGCTAGCAGGCCCCAAGGCTCCCAGCATTAGACTTCACATCTTACAAGCACTAGCTTTAAAGACTGGCGTATATCCTCAGATTTCCAGTGAATTCCATAAATGTCCACATGCAAACATCTCTAACCATCCAGGGCAGCTGCAGGACTCACCTGGTTCAGGCTTTGCCACAAAGGAGCCCATTCTTCTCCTCAGGTTTGGCCGGTTCTCACAGGGCTCACCTGGTTCCATCTTCACGCTGCACCCCTGAGAATAAGGACGGTGCACTGATCAGCCTCAACTCAGTGGCAGCTGAGATACCAGAAGCCTCAAAAGAGCCAAAGACCATTCCGGCAGACAGATATCGAATCAACTGGTGCCAACACTTCAAAAGAAAAGTATTTTATTTGTACATACTCAAGGTGCTCAAATATACCCAATAATGACCATGATGTCTGCTGGCTCCTGTTGTGATCCATCACCCAACTCATCATAGAAATCAAAGACAATAGCATTTAAAAAGTGGCCAAGTTAGCAAACAATACTGCTCTTGCAAATACCAAATATCTGTTCAGAGAGGACCGACTGCTAGCCAAGTGTAGGCGGGAAACAGTAAAAGCTCTGCAGTCACTGTAATTGTTGGATCAATTTTCTGAAAGCCCCAAAGTGTGGGGTGGTTTTTCCAGGTACCCTTCAATAGAAAATAGATTAACTGCTGAAATAAGAGGTAACATCTGAAGTTGCTGGACACCAATTAAGCAATTTAAAGAATCAGGAAAAAAAACAACAACATATCCTGAATTTTGTCACCAGAACTATACACAAAGTGGCACTGCAAACCACTAAGACTCTGTATACTTGGAACAGCAGACAGGGACCAAGTCAAGACCATTATTAACAGCTAAGGCAGAACAATACCCAAAAACCATTGGGTTATCCAGCAAATAACTGCTATGGTCACCACAGCATCCTGCCTCTAGAAGGCAAATCACTGCATGCTGTAAACCTCCACCTTAAATATTTTTATCCAAGATAAAATATCCTGCACCTCGGTCTTCCCTCTAGGGAAAATTTTTATTTTATACATGCATGTGTGTGTATCCACCTCAGCTCTCATGCGCTTGGCCCGTCGGGCAGAGGTGCAGGTCTCTGCAGGCTGGACTGACTGCCGCTGAGCCAGGTCATGGGGTTTGTATTCCTTGTCCTTGGCGTCATTGGTCAGAGTAGGCTTCTGGACACACTGCAGTGAGAGAGGCCGTGTCTCATATCGGCACTACATTTAATACGATTCTATTTTAACAGTTCACCTTAAAGCTAGTTCCCCCTCCCATGTCACAGAAAGCATCCAAGCATTGTTTGAGTGGTTAGAAAGGTTAAAAAGGCCAAACAGTCTTGCATACATGACGGACTGAGATCAGGAACAAAACACAGATGTGAGAGGAGAAAAGGGCCGGTTTTAGCAGGGTGTAGGGGAGCCCTACAACAGCGCTAATATGTCTTCTGAAAGGCTTGGTGATGCATTATGTTTTCATGTTATGTCTCAGGGTAGATTTTTTCACATTTTTTCAGATCAATACACAAATAAGTGTCCTAAAGCAAGAACTATAAAGAATTATCATACAGTAAACATGAAGAATTCATTAGTGGTGGGGAACTAATCTGCTGGACAAACAGTAGGCATATTCCTTACAAGGAAGTGAATTGGAACAATACTTAATAATTACATACAGTGATCATTTCAAGTGTTACAATGTAGCACTTCTGAAGCAACAAGAAGAATCATAAAAACTGAATTATCAATTCAGCTGAATTTTGAGTTGAATGGAGTCACACTGAGTATCTCCCCAAAATCAATAAATATTTTTTATCTTAATGTGATATCCTGAGTGTAATGGTATGAATCGTATGATTTCATTACCCTGCGCATTTCAAGCTCAGAAAAGTGGTTTTATGGCCCAGTGGGTAAAATAACGGAATAGTCCTCTGTGGTGGGTGGAGGGTCATAAACAACCCCAGACACAGAACACATGTGTAAATAAAAGCGAAGCTCAGAATAAGAATGCTAGCCAGCTGAACTGGAAACATGAGCTGGGTCTTGTTAACCAGAGGCATGAGAATAATTGTGAATAGTTGTGGAATTGAATTTGGTGGAGGCAACACCATCAAGGCATGCACAATTCAGACGATTAACTGAGCACAAAATAAAACACAATATTAAACAAATTGCAGAGCCCTTGCATGTATCCAAGTCAGGGGTGGGCAATCTTATCCGCAAAGGGCCGGTGTGTATGCAGGTTTTCGCTGCAACTCCCTAATTAGATCACTAATTAGAGGACTGATTGGCTGAAGAATTCTCTCTGGTTATCCCGAAAACAGATTGGCCCTTTGCGGATAAGGTTGCCCAGCCCTGGTCTAAAGAATAAAACGCATACACATTATGACCCCACCAAATGCAATAACCAAAAATACATGACTAAAATCCTCACTTAGACAAAAGGATCTGCTAACAAAAATATATTTTTGTAGCAATATATCTTTACAAATTCTTTAGTCCACAATTTCCACCTGTGAAACACAGGCCGAGATCGTCTGGCTTAACAGGAATGAAGACATACCTTTGCAGGGTCTGGATCAGCCACTAATTGCATCAGTTTGGAAGTAAGCCCTGGAGCCTAATGCAAGAGAGCCTGGTAAGTTACATAACCAACAGCAACCCCTAGAGTTTACCAAAATGGCCCAAAGAAGAGGTTACCCCCCTAGGGCTGATGTATAAAAAAAAATCACTTTTATCCTGAATTGTTACCTTCCTCACTTTATTTAGATAAACATACATGTTTTGTAAAAGTTCAGTTTGTTATTCCCTGATTTCACAGCCTATACGCCCAACAAAGCAGCAGTTTTCAAAGCAGGTTTCTTTACGTAAAACATTTCGGGTGTCATTTGAAATCAATGCAAAACCGGAAAAATGACTGGTGACAAAAATAAGATTACAATTCATTACAATTATCTTGGAAGCAGCCGCAACAATGCGGTTTGTTATACATGTACATGGCCCTTGTGATATGAAAGCAGGGCAGCCTTGCTGGAGTCACCACAGACCCATCTTTAGGTCTCAACAGGCAGCGAGACAGTCAGAGTAAGCACCATCTGCCAGCTCGACAGGCCAAGTCTCCCCGTTAGAAGCTACAGGGAGGGGGCTGAGGCAGGGGGAAGCTGGTGGGAGGGAGAAAAAGGATTTTGAAGCCCCTCAGGTACAAGTTACTTACCAGAAGGTTGGCTCCACTCTGAAACAGGTTGTATGGGTAGAGAATCCTTTCGTAGTGGGCCCGCAGGTGAGAGCCCACTGCCTTGCCAGGAGCAAAGCCCATCTTCAGGGCTATCCTGGTCCAGCGCCTTTCTCGGCAGACTGCGTCAAACCCACCTTCTTCGTGAACCAGCTGGAAACCGCAAAAAAGGAGCCATCAGACGTCAGCCATGGTATCGCCATGGACTGTGCCATTCATCACCAGAATTAGGCCATTCAAATTTCTTTAAAACAGTCTTGTAGTGTACAAGAAATGTTAAATAGGGGTAATGGTTGGTTTCCCACAGTCAGCTCACTTTGGGAGAAAAATGTTTTTTTTAGGTGAAGGTTCAGTTCCCTGTATATACATAAATACTCATTTCTGGACTCTTGCACCACCTGCCCTTACTGCCAGTTATGAACACCATAGATATTTATGATGATCATTTAATGTCTAATATTTGTAATACATTATAGACAATAGTCATTATGTCTCATCTCTGGCTTGTCTATTAAACTTATGCCCCTTTTTTCTTCCTCGGTCTGGGACAAGGCAACAGTGCAATTCACTGTACATTGTACTCAGTATAATTGTGACAAGAAATAACTTTGAAACTTGAAACAAACACTGGATCAGGAAGACTAGATCCAGGGCGATGACCTGGACATTGCAAATGTGTAAAGAAACTAATATATTAGGAATGCAATAATTAAGCATCAAAACTAGATTCCATACTTTGTTCAGGTGGTACAGATCCAGAATCTTCCGCTCGACATGTGGGATTTTCAGCGTACAGCCCTGCAGCTCCCAGAATTTTGCAATCTGATCCAAGAAGTTGAGCCTGACTCTGGTCTGGGCCTTAGATAAAATACACAAAGCCATGGTTACAAGACAAGAAAATTGCATGGCAGAGGGTTTGACAAAAAGGTATTAAAAATGAAGAAGTGAATCAAAAACAAATAAATCGGCATTCTTCAGCACTGCACATGAGGGAAAACGGAATGGAAACGTACTTCAAGCTCATTGAGTCTCTGGATGCGAGGAGTGAAATGCAGTCTGTCAACATCACAAGCAAATGGAGGCTGCCAGTCCTGTGTTGGGGGCACAAAAACACAGGCATGTCAGGTAGGCAGGCCCCAAGGCTCCCAGCATTAGACTTCACATCTTACAAGCAATATTTAGAAAACACCTATCCCAAGCACCATTCAAACAATGACATACAAGCATACAACATGAACACAGCTTACATCTCTTACGTCTGACTTATCTGAAAGTGTTTCACTGAAGTGAATATCATGAAAAGACAAAATGCCTCCAAATCTGACTCCATTTAATAAATTTTCATTTTGGCACTGAAACTATTAGACAGGAAACCAGCGACACCAAGGTTTTTGGCGTTTTGGCATTTTTTTTTCTCTTGACAAAACTTCTCATGCTGTCAAACACTGGATGAGGAATCCTGACCACTGCACAGGTGTGAAAGTAGAGCAACAGTCTACGTAGTACGGCGAGTAAGTAGCAGCTCAAGCAACAGTCATACTCATGTAACATGGACAATAACTGTGGGAGTCCACATGCTGCCAAAATCAGTCACTATATTTTACTGAATTTTTACTCTAGAAAAAAGGGCTGTATTAGACATGCCAGGTAGTCCCTCACATGAGTAAACTGAAGTAAGCCACTGCCACCACAGACCAAAGCACCGTCTGGTAAACATAATAACATACAGATTGTCTGCGCTGTGTTGTACTACCATCATTTGAATACTGGCCTATGCTCATGGCTAACAAACTGTAAAAACAGTCAAATGAAAATGCAGCATAGCACCAAGCTAATAGAAGAAAGCCTTCACTGCCTTCGGCTGCGCACCGATTCCGTTTCTGAATGTGAAATATGTGACTGATGCAATAGGAGACACCCTAGTGTACAGGACTCCTACAGAAATTTGATTAATATCTCACAGGTAAGAGGCCATTATGTAACTATTACTCCATGAGACATATTCCGCTTCAAGCTCCTTTACAGCAAACAGGTTTCCTGCCAATAAAAAGCAACCCAAATTCCATGCAACATACCTTCAGAGTTGTATAATTACTTATTGCTTTAATGCAGCAGCACTAGGCCTCTACAACTGCACTGCAAAGTGTGACACGCCTGCCACCAATGGGACAGGAGATAAAGGATTCAGAGCCAAGCAGTCAAGTGTTATTCCAGATAAATGCCATCAGAACTGCCTTGGGGATGGATGTGAATACCACCTCGCAATTTCTGAATTTGGCAACAGAAGACAAGGTCTCCTGTGAACACCCAAAATCAGGAGAGCACTTAGATAAGTGAAGGTCAAATGTTTCAGCGCAGCACATTCCCCCCACCATCTTCGTTCATGGAGCTACAGGAATAATCATATAAGGAAAACTGCAGCTCCATTAAATCTTCAAATATGCACTAGAGCAGGGGTGCCCAATACGTCGATCGCGATCGACCAGGAGACCACAAAGGCAGTGCAGGTAGATCATGCGACATTCAACATTGTTTCAGATGTTAGCCTGTCATCTATCCTCCCTTTGGCATTCACCACTTGACTGACGTAAAGGGCGAGCAGTCTGCTGTTGCTTAAAACGTTGTTATATTAGGTTACCGAAACAAAACGCAAATGTATTGCGAGCTAATGCAAAACTCCAGCGATATAAAACATTGAGTAGGGGAGCCAAACCAAGGAGGAGACATTGCATTGTATTGTGCTGTGAGGGTTCGTGCAGTGATGCAAAGTTCGCCAACATGTACTGTATATATAAAGTATACTCAGTGTGTGTCTGTATGCATATACTTGTGTGTGTGTGTGTGTGTGTGTGTGCGCACGCGAGTATGTAGCATGTAGCATTTTTAATATAGGTAGATCATTTTGACCTGGTCAGTTTAAAGGTAGCTCGCAAGCCGAAAAAGTGTGGGCACCCCTGCACTAGAGGAACAGGAACATAAGCCACAGGTCCAAGTACAAGGTGATCAGGGCACAATCACAACTCGGCTGTACCAAGTAATATTTTTAATCTACATTGACAGAAAAACACTAACCACTGTGGGAGGGGGGGCACCCACCTTAACATTTATATTTGTCGTTAGTCTTCATTTTCAGATAAAAGTACCTAGGCAGGGCGTACTAGCATAACTGCCACACTGAAAGGGGCCAAGGTTATGCAGGAGGGGTTATGAAGGAACTGGAGATACAAAGCAGTCCATGTGCAACTGTGTATAGAGCTTTCCACATACAGTAAGGTAGAATGGTAGAACTTTAGTTTAATTACATACTTCAACCAAGCCAGAGGGATTAACCAAGAATAACAAATCTATCACACATAAGTTGGGTTTTGCTGGAAGCCAAAAAAAGGACATTACTATTGCTTTATTTCAAAATCCAGTTAATAGAGCAAAAAAGAAAAACTTATTAACCTTTGAACAAAAGAAAACCTGACTTATTCGTTGTGGAAAGACATTATTACTGTTAATATGCAAAAATGATTCTAGAGAGTCTCCTGATTACAATTTAACTTCTGAGTGACATCATGTCCAAATGGAACTGAACAGTACCATAGTTTTAAATTCTGTGCATGACACAGGCCTGTTGACACTACTTAAATATCACGGAAAAATCTATATACATTTGCAAGAGTGCTTCAGAGACTAGGAAACATTGCAGGTCTGTACCTATATCATACAGCATTGCAGTAACAGCCTGTGGTCAGAAGTGGAAACTAACCATACCAAAGGAGCAACTAGTACAAAAAGGAATGCACCAAGTCAATAGTATTGCAGAAACCTTCACTGGGCAGAGCATTAAAATCTGCAGCCAACTTTAACTTTGTTTAAATTTATCCAACAAAGACTTAAACTTAAGTCACAGGAAAAAAAACTTACCATCAAATCATAAAATTATAATAATTACAAACTCTGAATTCTCCCCAACTACTGTGGCAATTTACTTTTTTCGTCACATTTAAAATACTAGTAAATCACAAAACATGGAGCCTGCTTTAAGGCAAATTTATACTTCTGCATAGAATCTACACTGCGTGCCCTATGCCATAGCCTGATGCCTGTAGTCAGATATCTGGGGAGGTGCGCGTCAGGCTATGGCGTAGGCTGCGCTGCCATGAATGTGGCTACCCCATACCAACAGCATAGTTTCTACGCAGAAATATTAATCAACCTTCACTCTAAAACACACAAAGAGAGCACACTGACATGGCATGGGGATAGGAAAGCACTTTACGGCTTCTACACCTACAGATTCAAGAGTAGCTTTAACCTCCTTCAGTAATGCGACACCATAAAATGCAAAAAGACAATCAGCGTGCAAGATTCCAGAAAAAAAATTATACAAACAATATTCTTTATACAAATCTGGACCCAAATTCAAACTTAAATTTTTAATCATGTCCAGAGGTTAATGTCAAAAAGTAAAATGAATATGAAAATATATATATGACACACACACGCACACTTCACAGAAATAACCTAACTATACCAGTCAAACATTCCTTAAGCCCCCCCCCCCCAAAAAAATATCACTCATTAAGCTACCCAAGAACAAAAGAAACTAGAAAATATCAGTTAAAACAAATGCAGCCATGCATAGACTCAACATATATGGTTAAATATGACAGCCACACCTTGTCAGTCTAAGTCACAAAAGGCTATGAACACAGTTCTGACAAAATTTCATGCAAATAATGTTCTTTCAAAGAAAGAATATATTGTATGGTTCGTTCAACTGGAGTATCAGCAGTGGCATAGTTGCAGTCTATAAAATTGCTTTCAGTTAACGCACCATAAAATGTCTTGACCATTATTTCACTCACATCTTAGCATCTGGCCATGGATACATACAACTAATCCAGATTAAATCCAAAGAACTAATGTACCTCCATGCAAAAAGCACCAAGTTTTGCCGACTAAATCTAAACCAATGCTGTAAAAATGTATTTATTACATACCTAAAATACCAACTTAGTATCTAAGAGGCAGTTTCATTTCTTACATTCTGTGATAAACATATGTAAGTAGATATCATATGTATTTTCTGACATGTGTTAATTGCATAATACAATGACCCAGGCAGTACAAGGACATAGTTTGTCACAGAATGTATAATAAAAATTCTGTATATCAGTACAAAGCTTCCCAAGTCCCGGCCCTGAAAATAAGAATGTCTCAAAATGTCAGAAAGCACATTACAGATACGTGATGGCGATGCAAATCACTACTGGTCACTACTGATTTTGACCCATCTTCACACACGCTGTACAAAGACCTGAGGATTATAAACCAGTTTCAGTTTTCCCTTCAGCAAGCTAGCAGTAAATTAAACTCAGAACACTTATATATGCTACATACTTAGTGACCACAAATCACATTCATTTCTGTAGAACCCAACAACTCAAATTTCAGTCTTAGTTCAACGCAAGCAGCTACCCAGCTACCCATAAGCGTGACAAAAGCTGGAAAGCTGCAACAACCTTTTTAAGCCACATTTTTGTGATGCATAAGTAAATAACAACAACCTTCATTAACATCCGTGTGCTGTTTGAACCAGACATTTTGATGACATAATGCTATACTTCCTTCATAACATGCTTGATGCAGACATGTGCATGAATTATTTATTTTTTTACAGTGGCCATGTTTGCAAGCATATCACCAGCTCTACCTTCACTCAAAGCAACATCCCTGCTTCCAAGGACTTACTCTCAAGTCTTGTTTGGCAGAATACGTAAAACGTAGAGGTAAATAAACCCCAACGTATACTCCCAGCCCTACCACTGTAACGCCAATATGGACTCACAAAATGGCCAGATGGAACAGTCCACACGGCTCCTGCTTACCACAAAGCCAACATGGAGGACAACACCCAAGAAAGGGGCCTGTGTGGTGGCTGTCTTCAACATCAACTTTGTTACGTACTTTACTTTAAGTCTAATTCCCGGCACTCGATGAGAATACGCCGCACTCAGACACACCAGCCCGCTTTTATTTAACAAAAAACAGTACTAAAGCTAAAATCACTCCAACTAGCGTGCGATTCAAAGGAAATTAAAAACACAAACAAAAAGCAAGTCCATGTTAAGGGCACGGGTTAACATGACCATAACTATTCATTCGTGAATGGTTTTCTGCAAAAACACATTTTTTTAATGCGATCTAACCATTTAATTATTTAAAACACCAAATACCAGCCATATGAAATGCGGCAGCAAATTATCTAGGCACGTTCTTCGCTTTGTGAGTGTTTGTGTTGATATACAGATTTTATTGAGCAAAAGGATTTTTGTTCGTGTTCTTGTTTACCGTTTCTATTCATTGGTGTTTTCAAGGCGAATACGCGAAATTGATACGCATCGGTAGCTAGCTATGGGTAGGTTTCACACTCCTAACTTTTTGCAGTCTTAAAGGCATAAACCGAACAAAACCAGCAACATAACGTGCAAAAAAACGTCGAGTAAGTGGTCAAAGAACGGGCCAGCCACAAAAAATAATTATATATGAGAACGTGAAATACGTGTTCTGTAGGGAGATGTGGGGGGGGGGGGACGGTTATCTGACAAGAAATGTAGTGTGAGGGGGGAAATGTCGAGGGTTAGGCTTGGAAAAAGTGACTCCTAAAAACAGATCTGAGTTTCAGTAATCACAAGTAAAAAAAAATGATGCCCAGAAAGCCGTCAAACACGGCCCACTAAAACTGTGCGTCTCCGCCGACGGCCTGGCGAGTTACCGGCGACCCTCCCGGCTACCTCCCGGCCGGCCGGCGCTTATATAACGCGGGCTGCTTCGCTCCAACCCCAAGTATATGTCTGTGAAAAGGGAGAGGAAAAGAACTAGTCGCCCCCCGGCAGGACACACCACACTAGTCTAGGTAACTATTCCCCCACTTCTTGTTTTTGCAAACACTTGACTCGCCGTCGCCGTAATCCCCCCCTTCCCGGGTCTAATTGTGTATTACTGTGTATTATTGTTTAATGCCGCCGGTCAGCCGCGCAGCCTTTATTAGTCAGACGGCTGATGGCCAATTAAAGTGAGCGCAGGTGACAAATGATGGCGATCGGGGGCCAAGGTCGCTGCCCGGCGCCACAAACCGGGCTTAGCGAGGGATAAAACCGGACCCCCCCCCAAACGGCAGCTTTATTCCGAAGATCGAGAGCACGGAGGGCTCTTTGCGGGTTTGTCGCCTTTTCACGTTCCCGGGACGTCGAGGGGACGTGGTCAGAAGTTGCAGCCATCTGCTCGGAGATAACACGGCCAGGCTCCTGCTGTCCGGGAATCGCTTTAACGGACATTTTTTATATACTATATAATATAGATCCATATAGCTATGCAACTTAGTATTTCTTCTGTCCTGAAAAGCTTCGTTTTTTTGGTCTGACTGGATCCCCCCTCCACAGCGAAGCATTTCAAACAGGTTCTTCGAATAAACCAGTAATTGGGTGCGTGGCCGCGTATTAATGAAGCTTTATTCGGGAAGGGAGAAGCTGGGGAGCCGCACGCAGCCCGGCGCCGGAGGTAGAGGTGCCTTTAGCGGGCACCGCCGGCTAGGTAGCTCGGTAGTTCCGAGCGAGTCTCGCCACAACTTAAGCCCGAGCCGCCATATTGAAAACTTTACGGTTATAAAAATGCTTAATTGCTCCAAAGACGCCGGCGAGGAAATTCCCCGTCCCGGGAATCTTTGGTCCCGGCGCCCCCGGGCCCCGTGCGTCGGCACTCACCGGCGGCGGGCGGACCTTACAGATGCCCGTTTTCTCGGCGATAGGCCGGATCTTGTTGATAAAGGCAAAGGGGTCGGCGAATTCCTCCCAGCTCGGCTCGAAGACCGGGCACTCCGGCGGCGGGATGAACTCGTCGGGCCGAGGCTGACTCATGGCGGCGCTCCAGCTCCAAGGCGAGGAAAAAGCGGGCTGGTAACCGGGCTAACCGGTGCTGCTTTCGGCTCAGTATGCTCCGGAGCTCGGTGTCTGCTCCTCTAACACGCCGAACTGCTTCCCTTTAACTCGCACAATCAGCATCAACATTCGCTCTGTCCGAGCGCACACACACCGTGAGAGGAGCGTGCGGCAGCGGCCACATCCGCCCGAGAAACTAGATACCTGTACCGTGTTAAATATTGACCCCAAAGATAATTATTAGTTCGATTCGATTGAGGGATGCATTTCTAATACTGCCCGAATTACATTTACACATAAGTGTGCGTGTGTTTTTCTTCGCAGTGTGATAATTATATAACTCTACTTCCTCACTAGAGCCATCACCAAGTTCAACATGGTTGATTTATGCAAAATGGGTTTCAAGTACATTTTTCTTTTAAATGGTATGCACGTGGTAATACGTGTAGATAACAAAAACACAGATACAAATACGTTCAAATAAATGTAAATTTCATGATATTAATGCTTGGTTTTTGAATGGGCCATGCGAGCATATAATTATATAAATGTGTGGATACTTTTTATTCGAAATAACTTCAGTATTATATTACAGTAGATGGCTTTTGGAGAAGACGATTCTGTAGTACTTATTTACTGTAGCATACAATACATTTTGTATTTGACCAGTTCGCAGAAAAAATGGAGGACTTGACACTTTCGTTTTTCACTGTTGATTGGAAATGCATAAAAAACAAAGGCACGCAGATGTATGCGAAAATATTCAAATTCTAATCTATATTTTAAGGTTCTGTAAATTCCACATGGAATAAAGGGTTTATCGAAGTTAAAATTGGTTATTATCCATTACATAACTGACAGGAAATTTTTAACTTTCCTGTTGGTTGCGAGGTTCTCATAAATATTTCACTATTCGTACTCCACACACATGAATCGATGGAAAGAGTTAATGCATTATTAAAGCTACAGGAAATCTGATGCCATTGTCTGTCATTTTGGACAATAAACAAAAACTATTCCCTTCAGATGTATTAGACTTTGTATATATTTTCTATATTTCCCGTCAAATCAGAATGGCCTATTTCTTCTCTGGCAATTTGGACAAATCGTACAGTTGCTGGAGCCACCTCTTACATCACGTAACAGCAATAAACTTACAAAGCTGTAGTTCGTCCTACTACAAACCATTAGTCACATAACAAGAGGGTTCCTTTATGTTTTAAACAATGTTTACTTGCGCGGATGGATATGTTTCAGCTGACAGCTTCACGGTGGCCGGAACTTCTTTTTTAAATGGACTGTGTGGAGTTGCTGATTGGGTGTCGCCCCAGGGAGCTTGAAGATGGGGTACAAGGGAAGGGGGTTAGGGTAAATTCATTGTTAAAATAAACAAGTAAAAAAAAACAAAAGAAAAACGTCGAAGGAAAATGCGCGTGGTTAGCCAATTAGCTTGAGCAAAAATGATGTTCAATGTAAACAGCATGGCATTCGTCTGCTTTGATCGGTAGGTATAGAACTGGCAAGAGGAAACTAAGAAAATATGCGTATAGTGATTACTGAGCATGCGACCTGAATGTTATATCTGCTATTATTTGGTAACGGATTTTTAATTCTGTAAATTTGAATGCTACACTTAACCACAGGCTAAAGTACATTTCTCGGTATGGAAGACCCCGAAAGACTAACAATCTTAAGAAAAACGTAATCTGTAAATGCATCTTAATATACTACATTTCTTTATTATATTGAACAATATGTAACAAACTACATATATTTGACAAACCTGCATCGACAGCACAAGATTATATGAAGACAATCACCTAATGCAACGTATGCAACAAAGGGTACCATTTTCAAGTATCATGATACTTCAAGTTTTAATTACAATTTCAGAAAACTGGGGTGTAAACAGCACCGCGATTTTCTAAGGGATGTAACGGGCAAATGAAGTCAATCGTTGTACAAACAGAGTATTTAATAGACGAACTTCGATGCAACTATAAAACCGATTACCCAGACACGATTTTAAATTGCCGATTTGATTTGGCTGTCCTCGGCGTTTGTCGGCACCATGAGTATTGTGTACCATGCAGGGCCTTCCTCGGATCACGTAATACACGCATGCAGTTTAGAACACTATCGCAAACCTTGAAAGTTGTCTCGGTTGAACACATAATAAATGCTCGTCCTTTACTTCGATTTTTTAAAGCATGTACTCAGTAATTTCAATAGACATGCAAATCACAAAAATAATCATTGTCGATATTTATAGCATATAATCTATAGTTTGACCAAAACACGCTGCAACTGTATTTCTTGGCATGAGGTTTCACGCAGACGCACCACATCCCGGCTAGTGACGTCCGATATTTTTTCTGCTGTGTAAAGAGATCTTTAAAATTAGAATTACAAATTAGTTAAATTTGTCATGCAGTCGGACAGCGCTTTTTAAGTAGCGTTACACTGCAGAATTGGTTTGGTCCGTACTCACCCTTTAAAGGGTAGGTTTCATTGTTAATAAGTAACCTACCTATCCCGCATTTAAAACGGGTGGGGTGATACGGGCACGACTCTAATCACACTGTAGTCGCGGTGGGCTGCCGACGTGGCAGGCTAGAATAAATGTGCTTTTGGGGGGTTTGTCCGAATACTGGAATGCCTGTATTATAACGATCGTAATAAGATCAAAATGGAGGATTAGTAACCCGCAATATTTTGAGTCAAGGACATAAGGATAAAAAACCGAAGCCGTGGCGAATCTTTCTGCGATACAACTCCATCTTTCAGTTTAACCACCTCGCTTGTACCTAGACTTTAGATGGACGCATTTCCAAGTAACTATAATCACGGCTTCTGGGATCCACTCTACAGTACTGAATCCAGAACAAAATCATTAGGGGTGCATCTGAAGTTAATGAGGGGGCATGATCCCTGCCACCATGTCAATCACTCGAGAGAGAGAGAGCATTATAGGATGCTATCCCCCCTTGTAACACATGTACCACCTTTACCACAAAGAAACTGCTGGGGCATTGACTGAATTCTCACCATTGAATCCATCTTAGATTTTCTGAATTCTTTGTACTAAAATTAGCCTCAAGCAAAGCTTCACAGATCAGTTTATAATGGAACTATTGACTAAAATTGATTCCTAACATCATGACTAGTCGAGCACAAACAAATGAGCACATTTCAATACAGTCCTAAAGTTATATGTAACTTAGTTATTCTGTTGGGAGTGTAACTGGACCTTAAGATTTGCTACGTGGGGGCTGTCCGAACAAAATGTACTTCACTGATGGGACCACATTTGTGAAATGGTCAAGTTTAGTAAAGGAGGAAACTAAATTACTGCCACAACTGCATAAAAGACAACAGACAATTCAACACTTAAAACATTTATTCAGAGACAGAAATATGTCACAGTATGGACTCCACAGCTTGGCTTTGAGGCACTTTAAGAATAGGAAACAAGACGAGACATTTCAAGACAGATTTAGCAGACAACAGACCACTGTTCTGAGTTTTTTTGGCTCTCGAGGGAGTGCTGGCTTGCTTGGCCCCAGGCGGCGTTTAGTACTCCTCCCCCTCTTCGTCCCCTTCCACAGAGTCAGTGCCCACTTCCTCGTAGTCCTTCTCCAGGGCTGCCAGGTCCTCTCTTGCCTCAGAGAACTCACCCTCCTCCATACCCTCACCCACATACCAGTGAACAAAGGCTCGCTTGGCATACATGAGATCGAACTTGTGGTCCAGGCGGGCCCAGGCCTCAGCAATGGCAGTGGTGTTGCTGAGCATGCAGACTGCTCTCTGTACCTTGGCCAGGTCTCCACCAGGCACCACAGTGGGGGGCTGATAGTTGATACCCACCTGAGCAAGAGAGACGACAGTTTAAGCTAGTAAAGAATCACATTCTGAAACAATCCATTTTTACCTAGCACTCCAAAAAGCCCATCAGTTATTCAGGCACGACTCACCTTGAAGCCAGTGGGGCACCAGTCAACAAACTGGATGGAACGCTTGGTTTTTATATTCGCGATGGCAGCGTTCACATCCTTTGGCACCACGTCACCCCTATACAACATGCAGCAGGCCATGTATTTGCCATGACGAGGGTCACACTTCACCATCTGGTTAGAAGGCTCAAAGCAGGCATTTGTGATCTCAGAGACTGAGAGCTGCTCATGGTAGGCCTTCTCTGCAGAGATGATTGGCGAATAGGTGACAAGGGGGAAATGGATGCGCGGATAAGGAACTAAGTTGGTCTGGAACTCTGTGAGGTCTACATTCAGAGCACCATCGAAGCGCAGTGAGGCAGTGATCGAGGACACGATCTGGCCAATGAGGCGGTTCAGGTTTGTGTAGGACGGACGCTCGATGTCCAGGTTACGGCGGCAGATGTCATAGATGGCCTCGTTGTCAACCATAAAAGCACAGTCTGAGTGCTCGAGGGTTGTATGGGTGGTCAGGATGGAATTGTAAGGCTCTACAACAGCAGTGGACACCTGAGGGGCTGGGTATATGGCAAACTCCAGCTTGGACTTCTTTCCATAGTCCACAGACAAGCGCTCCATCAGCAGTGAGGTGAAGCCAGACCCAGTTCCCCCACCAAAGCTGTGGAAGATGAGGAAACCTTGCAGCCCTGTGCACTGGTCTGTCTGAAAGGGAAAGAAACATTCCATGCTATACTGCTCCCTCCAATGTCCTTACAACCGTCAGGAAAACACTAGTACAAGTTCAGTAAAATAATCACAGGGGGGCCACTGAGTATTGTAGAATGATAGAGCAATATATGTACCAGTTTGCGCACTCTCTCCAGGACTGTGTCAATGATTTCCTTCCCAACTGTATAGTGCCCACGGGCATAGTTGTTGGCTGCGTCCTCCTTGCCAGAGATAAGTTGCTCAGGGTGGAACAGCTGACGGTAGATACCACTTCTGACTTCATCTAGAAACAAGGTGAAGCTGTTCTTCAACATTCAGCATAACATCATGGTTTTATTACAAAAGGAATGGATGGCAAATTTGCTTGAGTCTGGTAATATTCAGCCGTTCATTAGGGAAAATACCATATATACGAAGCAGTGATCATCCATGCAATTATATTAAAAATACAGTATTCAATTTTTAGTAAGCAACTTTTACACATGTAACCTCTTACCAATGACAGCTGGCTCTAGGTCCACGAACACAGCCCTGGGAACATGCTTCCCTGAGCCCGTTTCGCTGAAGAATGTGTTGAAGGAGTCATCCCCACCACCAATGGGCTTGTCAGGGGGCATGTTGCCGTCAGGCTGGATACCGTGCTCCAAGCAGTACAGCTCCCAGCATGCATTACCGATCTGCACTCCAGCCTGGCCCACATGAACAGAGATGCACTCACGCTGTAATAAGGAGAGGAAGAACAAAAATAAAGGTTAAAGCAATTAATTACCCCACCCCAACTTGCTTAGAGCTTTTTAGAATCAAGTAATATGGGTTGGTTCATTTACACTCATTTCTATTGACATTCTTGGCTTGGCTTAGACCAGGTCAATCCCCAAGTAGATCGATTCTTAATGTTTTGTGAGGCATTTTGCATTTGAATCATTTTATTTTTATAAGAAATAAAATGTATGCATATTATATATAGTTATTCCCCACCCCAACATCCACATTTAAAATATCCACCCAACAATAGAATAATATGAATGGTTCAATGTGTTAAGACTAATATTAAAAAAAAAAAGTTATCAAATACAACATCTATGACCGATTAATGGTCAGGCTGACAAAATAAAAGGCGTTTGGAAAGCGGGTGCGGTCTTCCTTTTTCGAAAAAAATAATCGTTAGGCGCAGATTGCACGAGCTTCCGGTCGGACTCGTCGTTCTGCATTTTAGGGCGAGATATTATATATATTTTTTGGTTTTTCTTAAAACTTCACTGCCAAACAGGAAGCGTAAGGCTGATACAGAAAGTGGAGTGCTGGCCTTGGACTTCGGCACGTTATGTGGGTCAAAGAGCTGTCAGGAGGTTAGGAGCGTCTCCCAAACCTTACATGTACGGGCCCATTGCGGATGCCCAACATTCCTCCGCATTACAGCGGAGTAACCGGAAGGCCTTAAGGCAGACTTTAAGTAGGTTAAAGAGATATACATTTAATAGCTGGCTTTCCATCGGGAAACGATTGTTTTTCGGAAACTGATAAATACAGTTGGATCCCTTGTAATGAATGCGTATACTGGTAATATTATAGAAAAGAGTACTATAGAAATTTGCATATTTGTTACGATCGGGGGGGGATTCCCCCCAAGGAAACATTTTAACTTTGGCGCCTTTTGATTTTGTACTGAAAAATTGATACACATTAATGTAAAAAAGGGGGGAAAACTTACCATTTTGAAATTGATGAGATGGTAGCTAACCTTGGTTTTCTGTAAAGAAAGTTTTACTATATTTTCGGTAATATAGCGATATAGCTGCGATTTAAAGCTCTGTCGACTTCAGACGCGCAACGTGTCCCCGCCAACACAGCAGTAAGGAGTGTGCGCGCAGGCAGGTACTGATATCCTGCGTGCCGCCTGTCCGAGCGCGGCCATTGGCTGGGGCGGAGGCCGGAAGCCGCTCCTCAACTTCCTATTGGTGCAAACGCGAAATCAAACGTATACTGCTGCGCCCTTGAACTTCCCCAGACGTTTAAAGCCAACCCTGCACGTTGCGAATGATGACCTACGCCACACTAACTAAGTAAAATAAACTAACTAAACAGTTTTGAAAAAAAAACTGTGCTAATTGTTGTGTTTATAGGAAACATCATGCTACAGAAATTCACTATCAGATAGATTGATTTTTTACAAAAATAACTTAACTCGTTCAGAATGTGCATGTTAGTTTTATTTGTATATATAATGCGCACTTGAACTTGACGTGTATATATGTAAGTAATTTCCACTTGCCCTACCACCAAACTGCTGTTCAACTAACAGAAGTATCATATAACATACCAGTCCCAATAGAAAGATGGGGCGTGTATTCCATTTTGTTTTTTATTTTAAGTACTTTTTTAATTGTTTGAATTAAGAAGTGTTTGCAAATGAAACCCAATTAAACATCTCTGATAACTACCGTTACTATATTTTGGCGATTTATAAGGTTTCAGCATTTCTGTGGCACCATTGCATAGCCTTACTTAATCAATTATTTTAAAATACAGGGTGACATAGTTGCCCAGTGGATGGCAGTTTGGGGTTTCAATCCTGTCCCTGCTGTGTGTGTGGTGTTTGCATGGGTTTCCTTCTACTGTCCAGAAACTTGGAGTTAGCTGGACTGGAGTCTCGGTAAATTGCCCATGATATTTGAATAGGTGAATGTGTTTGCCCTGTGATGGACAGAAATTCTTCACCTGCCAGATCCTATTGAATTGAAGAAACTAGTTATATGACAGATATTATTTAGTCACTTTAATAATGTTCCACCTATACAATAAAGCATTACAATGAGCAATTTAGACTAAGATGCCAAGAAAACAACTTATATACAACACTTCCTAAAAGTACCTCAAAATACACAGTGTTTACTCAACTAAAAGTAAACTAAGCTACCAGAAAATAAGCTATGAAATAACAGAATTGGAAAGAAAAAAAATGACAACATATTTTTATTTCACTAGCTTGGTATCTTCATACCTTGGTATCTTGGAATCCATACTGCTGTTCCAAATGGCAAAATGACAGATAATGACAAGGCATTGTAACACAAAGGTTCCAGAGAAAGGCATTTAAGACGAATTACTCCCATTAAAAATGTCAGTTAAGTAATAGAAATGATAATACTTTCAATTGGCCACCTACAAGTTATTCAGCTATGACTTCCAGAATATCTATGATTTATTTCCATCATACATGCTTCTTCCTCTTCCTTTTAGGGGAACGTACCTAGTATATGACTATATCAGTAAATTTTCAGATCACTGGCCCCATAATTTACTCACTGTCCTAAGAAGAATCTTGCAAACTGTTCTCGTGTCGGGTGGACATGGTTGGGGTGTGGTAATGTTGGGTAATATTCTGTAACGGTGATTCACAAGCAGTAATTGGTGAGTGATACTGGGTAATATTGTCAACAGAGGCCTGTTATTCTGGTTCTGAATTACAGTGCAAACTGCTTATAACACACAATTGATCGCTGTATGTCTACTGTAACAGTCTTAAAATAATGTAAATAACTGAACATCATTTTAATACATCATCAGTGCAAGAATGGCAGACCTGCATGTGATCTCTGTCTAGTGCTGTGAAACACTGCCCCATTACCTAGGTGTTTTCCTGTCTGCACATTGTATGGGATGTACAAAGAAACACCCTGTAACTGTTGTGAATTAATTTCAAAGCAATACTGTTTCTTGGTTTACAAAGCATGCACTCTGGTGGTGCATCACTTTTCAATTCATGCAAGATGCTCACGTGCGAGCTTCCAACCTTGGGATGAAGTGCTTCTGAGAGCTCTTGGTACACTTGGGCAGCTGAAAACGGGCATCATATTTTGCCACATTCTTATGCGGACATACCTGGGCACAATGAATCACAACGACTTGTCATTTCTTAGTAAAGTTTAATTTGTTGTTCCTGCACAGATGGCGAATCAGCCAAAGAGCACTCAGTGAAGGGGAATAAACACCAATCGGGGGGCTTGAGGGTCAGTGTGCAGCTGCATCATTACAACTGAAGATATAAATCCATCAGTATTCATCAGATGTGTCAATCCCACTGTTGCATCTGCAGCAATGCAACACCACATACACCAAAGTAGGGACTACTCTTTTTCCCCTTCACAGAACATTCCAGGCGAATGTGTTCCTCTTGGATGTGGTAATAATTTTCCCATATTTCTTTCAAGATTGCTGTCGGAAACATGCTAAAAGGCCAAATTAAGACTGTTAGGTTGATTTTAAAGAATAGAACATGAACACAGCAGTTCCAGAATCTATGAATTGTGTGAAGACCAGCAGTGTTGCCACTGGCATTATTCTGAAATTCTGAAAGGCTGAAGTTCCTCTATCTTTCGAAAAGATGGAAGGGCAGAAATGCTAAAAACGTGAATCAATTATGCGAGGTTAGACTCTAAAATAAGTTTGAAAGGGAAAAAAAAGTGTATGTTGTCTCAAAATGAATACATAAGAATTACATTTTTGTATTTTTGCTCAGAACCATCATAGACCACCCACAGTCACCTAGGCAGTGAAAGGCGACTTGAGGTCACTGAGGGACTGAAGTATAATAGGCTATTCCCAGAATCACAACAGCAGCAGTAGGTGAAATTGCTATACAACAGTAGTCAAGGTGAGGGGCTTTTAAGTTGCTGTAACACCGCTGACACTAACACCCTCCACCCACCCAATGCAATGCTGCTCTGTCTCCCACGACGTCATCAGGCATGGTCGACCCTCTCCAGTGCCACGTAAAAGCTTCTCCTATCATCCAGGCAGTGCCATCCAATAGGCCCCATCTCACAGTCTGCACAGATCAGGTATTTGACCTTGCCCACATCTTTAGTGAATCCCACATTCTCAAAGGTGTACATGTCATCCACCAGCCAGTGCGCGGTCAGCGTTTCCCCATCTACGTGGCCCTCTGTCTGTGCAATGCTCTCCGATTCTGTCTTCTTCCGCATGGATGGCAGAAACAGCTGGGGTAAAAAAGTAATGTAAGACTACAAATCATGCATCACTTTCACAACAAATACTCATACCCCAAACTCATATTCATGTCAGAAACATTAATTTAAAATGATTTCACTAACAAACGACAACTTGTAGTAATGCATAGACCTAAGGTACATTATCAGTGTAAGATCTTTATCTTAAATTTTTGAGGGGAAAAAACTATTTAGGCCTTTGTGAATACAATAATGCGATTTCACCTTAAAATTTCAACATGGGTCCAAAGTAAGTAATTCAATAAAGAAAAATTTCACAACAATTAATATGTCATTGGGAGACATTCTGGAGAAATGCAGTCTGTATAGCCGACAGGAACCGATATCTATTTTACGGTACCTCATTTTTTTATCGGTTAACTGTTAGAAGTTTCCCCAGTGAGACATATGCAGCATTTGAATTAATTTGACACATATTACATTACCACAAATAGGTGCGTAATGTGATAACGCAGATAACGCAGTTATAGCAGGTTATAGGCTGATACGCACCTCCTTCTCAGCAAAGAGCGCCATACCCGGACACAAGACTTTAGAACCACAGCGCTGGCAAAGGACTGATTTTGTGTTTTTCCCGTCTACAGACACAAGCTGGGACCGGTCCGGACAAATCTCAGGAGAAACTTGTTCAATGCCGTCCATGCCTGCTTGTGTTATGGTTTCCAGTGCAAGTAAACACTGCTTTTAGCCAGACTGACGGTATCTCCAGCGGAACGGGCGATCGTTGTGGCGAGCCGGACCGAGTCACCGTCCTAGCTGCCTGAATAAAGCTCACAAAAGGCAAGCGCTGGATCACAAAGCACACTTGCTATACCCGAGTGATTGTATAAAAAAAGCACGCGTCACATATTATTACACTTTCAGATTGCTGCCTTAAATGCTTTTGTTTTTCTATTTTAAAAAAGAAGCACCCAAGACAGCCGGCGAGACTCGGCACCACCAAGCACAGCTACGGGATTTCAATGGCCGGAACGGTACCGTCAGCAGAGTCCTCCGCCCAGAAACAAACCGCTCCGACTATCGGTTCCACAAAATACCAGCCATAATACCAACGTTACACAGCAAAATCACTACTTAATATTTTAAAATATATTCAGTTCACTATATTATTTGTCATAAAAATCAACATTCTGGCCGGTCCCAGCACAGGTCAAAGTAGGTTTTGCAGCTAAATAAAGGAGGGTCATGTCTGAATGAAACTGGCCGCGACAACCTTTCACGTGGAGAGAATACTGCCGTATATCGTCCACGAGATGTTTATGTGTTTGTTTTAACTTACTGCGCCGTCATTTAAACCAGAAAATCATTCTGATACACGGATAAATGCAACTGCATTTTTTTCTTCCGGGACAACCGCAGCCCATTGTGCGAGGCAGCAGGGTAGTGTTTTTGCAAACAGGAAAGAGCGACGCGGAGACGCGATACGATCTGCGATCCGCTCCCCCGCGCCGCGCTGCGCTTTGCGGCGTTTCCGGTCACGTGGCCGGCCGGTCGCCATGGTTACCGCCGAGCGGCGCAAAGCACGTCCGGGAGAGGGGCTCCTGCGCGCGCAGGCTTTGTCGCCGTGCGCGTGGGCGCCGGAGGCGCACCCCCACTAGCGCGGGCTGTGGCCCCCCGGCCTCCACAATGGCGCTCAGCGGGGGGGCACCAGCCTCGGGATCGGTCTCCGTCACACCGCTGGCTAATGATGCAAGCACGAGCAACGCATTCAAACGTTAAAGCACCCCCACCAAGGGGCCCTGCACAGGGTACGCGGTTAGAAGGTGCATGGACGAAAGGCAAATTAGGTGTAAGAGCTCCTTAAAAATGTCTCAGTCATTTATAAGCATTAAACATTTATCTAAAAAAGCTTTCCCCCCATTTGGTTAGTATGGGATTTGAAAATGTGGCACCAGTAACAATCCGCTAAAACTCACGGCCTTACTGCTCAGTCAGCCATACTACGTTTTCTATCGCCAATGGAAAAGGACACGCATCACCTTTGTTTGTAATTGTTCTGTGGACCCGGGGTTAACCCAGGCTTATTGTTTACAGATGCATGCAACTGCTGAGTAAGCGCATTCTTGCCGGGTTAATATATTCGATTGGCGTGTGGCTAAGTGCAAGATGGTCTAGGAGATTACGCGTGAATCTCAATTAATGGTCTTCATTATATTCTAAATGTATTACATAATTTGTTTACATTATATTCTAGCAAATATTTTAAATGATCCTTAGTTCAATGTAAGTTATTCACAGCCGTGTGATCCATTTTAACCGCCTAATTGTATATAGCATAACTCGATCTAGCCTTCCTTATGTGTAACAGCACATCATTTTCCTATTGACCTTTAATATCTTTTGAACAGTCATGTTTACGATATTCATACTTTTTAACCCGCTTCATACTACACCCGCTATAGTATATTGTCGTTTATATAGTTTTTCGTATTAAACATTTCAGTATTGGATAATATAGCACACTATAGCATGTAACATATTAAAATATATATATTTTTGTTCTGCGACGATATCATTACACAACGTACGTATTACATATGGAAATCCAAAATATGTATCATTTATCTTTTTTTTGCGACCAAACTGTAGCAAAAAATCAATAAAACATTTTAACAGTTATTGCTATATTTACCGCCAGTTTACAGTCTATACGGTATACACGTGGGTTAATTTAGGTATAACACATAAGCAGTTGTCTACTAAAATAAATGTAAATAAATGTACCTGCGCCCTCTGGTGCTCTGATAGAATGCATCATCTGTACTGCAAGCTGCCTACTTTTACGGGGCTCGCCGTCCACGTAAGCGTCACAATACCAACCAGTTTTTCTCGGTCGGTATTTTTAACAGCAATGTCTTGAAGCAATAAATTGGTACAGCTCTTCATGTGTGCATGTATTTTTAATTCTTGCAGTGTTAATAAACTTGGAATATATGGGTATTTAATCGTGTGGCAAAGAAATGGAAGGAATATAGGAAAATTATCACCATATATGTCACTTCAGGCTCTACTGGAAATTCCTGGTGATTTTGTATTGGTGAACTCTTCTTTTCTTGGTGTACCATCACCTTTAGTCTTACTGGTTTATACAGAAGTATCCATGTAGACCTCACGCCTTCAAATGCAAACGGGATTATCAGCGTTTGATTCAATGGAAACCATGGTGAAGTTGAATGACACAGATATTATGCCCTAGTTAGAACACTATGTACACTATGTACTTTGGCTCCTTCAATAAAAAGGATCACCAAAGAGCAACGGAATGACCTGTGCACTTAAAAGGTTGCAATATGAGAACAGGCTAGAAGTATTAAATTCCTTTGGCTTCAGTAAAAATCAACAGAGTGGACAAAAGCTTGAGGGGAACAGTGTTAGGAAAAGAACCCAAGTACCGTTGAAGTCAGCAGCGTAAGCAAGGATTCGAGAACTCACTCAAAGGCCGTCTTTAGGAACTTCAGGACTTTTAGAACACTTGGCAATTTGGTGGTTTCCTAGTAGTGTTTTCCTTTCCAACATATCCAAACAAGCAAGACGGTATCAGTGGTCTACTTTTCCTCGCACGCCTCAAGCAGACATGGGTTAGAAACCATACAATCAATTCTACAGTTATTCGAGAACTCATTTCAAATCTCGTCACAAAGTTGGCTGGTTCTAGTAAAAATTAGCACTTGCTGAGCATGACTCAAATTACCAGAAGCATGCATCCTCCTTTCAAGTAAGAAAACAAGGCATTAGTATAGTTAAATATTTATTGTAACATTTTTCATTAAGATAAACAAGACTTCTTGATAAATGCAAGAGAACACTGCAAATAATTTAATAAGTGCATGGATACTTAGTGTTTCCTATCAATCTGTAACCACAACTTGTAAAACTATTGCAAATGGAAATAAATTTAAACAGAAAATATTATAGGAATCGTTAACTAGGAATATATGGATACTAAGGGACCAAATGAATTTGTATATAACACTTTCTATTAGACCTTAACAGATATTAGCTGCATTGTAGATTACTTTGTTATATTTAGTGAGCCACATTTCGGAATGAGTACAGAGGAGGCTGAGGACTGTACAGTAACAAGTTACGGAAAACATGATAGCGAGGACACCACAACTCTGACCAGGATCAGAGGTAGGAAGATGGATAATGAGGAGGATCTTCACCTAGTATTATTAAATGATGTAATTACATCAGGAAAATAGGGAACCTCTTTCCAATGATAATTCAGGTGACTCTGTCCCCCAATAGGGGGTCTCAGGTTTAGGTCTCATCTGAAACCTTCTTTGAGGACATATTTACACATCTGACATTTCTCATGTTTTCATATTCATTTTATTTCTTTTCCCCTGTAAACTTTATTGATAAGTAATGTGAGGAGTTTTGTGTAGGCACTCATAAAGAAGGCCTTGTTTCTAATGTGGCACCATTCCCCTGCCCCATGTTACTTTAGACAGACATAAATCTCATTTCAGACAGCCCTTTCTCCTCCCACCAGGTCCCCCTGCCTCATCCAGCATTTTGCAGAACTTATCTGGTACAGTTCAGTAATTTCTCATTCCTAATAATACATGAAGCAGAAAGATTTCTTATGGACTGTACAGAACGCATCACTGAAAATAGAGCTGACTAGTTAGTGTACAGCTGAGAGGGAAGGACTTGTGTATTTCAGGTTCTGTAACATTACTCCGTCGTTCCAAAATCATTCAAAACCCAGCTTTTCCTTTTTCCATATGAGCTGAATTTTGATTCATCCAACCAGTTCCGTATAAAGACTCACATTCACAGAGTACTCAACTGATTGGTTGAAATAAAATCTTGGTCTGGATTCGTACTTTCTGAACCTGAACTATCCACCTCTGCTGCCGAGTCAACCAGGAGTTCACCCGTGCCTTGCATACTCTAAATCAGTGTTTCTCAAACCAGTTTTTGGGGACCCCCAGATAGTCCACATTTTTGCTTCCTCCCTGGGAGCTGGACCGTCTGGGGGTCCCCGAGGACTGGTTTGAGAAACACTGCTCTAAATTCCCCAGTTACAGACAACTCATCCCTCCTTTAGCCCAAGTCAAGTCTGACTCTCATTCTGTCTGAGGGGACCCCATTCATGTAATTAAAAGCAAAATAATTAAACCATTAGTTTTACATACCCCCAGAGAGCTAATATGACCTCTTTGATATGATTTACCCTTCTCAAGTGCCTCTTTCACAACCTTTGAATCCCTGACCTTTAATCTGACGCATCACATCAGGTGCAAATCACAGGTAGCTATTTTCACTGCTCTAAGCCATCTGCACACACACGGAGAGGTCACGACCTCTGAGAGATCTTCAGTTTCACCCCCCCACAAATGGATCAACAGACCATGGTCGGCAAGTGTAGTTACTGTTGCAGTTTTGGTCTGTATTTTATTAGTCGTCTGTTGGTTTCTGTAGAAGCAATATTATGAAGGCTTGGAAATCTACACTCGACACCTGATGTTATACGGTAATGGAAGATGACAGCATAAATGAGCTTGTACAATTAACAACTACACCTTGGTGATAGGATATAGTGCAACAATTTAGAATGTACACAATGTTTCCAAAAATTAGAGGACTAGTAAGATTATGAGTCATGGGATCCAAAGTCTGGACTGAGAGAAACACCTGAGGTCAAAGTCTATTTTGGAACCCATGTGGCTTTCCTTGTAAAGTGTCCCCCACCAGTGATACTCTTTCAGGCTAGAGTTACATCCCATTTACTGTGGGGTTGTATGCAAAGTTCTGTGGCCCTATTTCAGCTCGAATCGGCAGAGGTCCCGAGCACACCATGACTGCAAAACTATGCTCCAAAATCCAAAACAAGAGGCATAACTGGTACTGCACCGAACTGCTAATATGGGACCGCCTACCACTTGTGAGGAAAGATTTACAAAAAAACTAATGTGACAGGATGGGGGGGGGGGGGGGGGGGGCGGGGGAGGACCGTCTCGGGGTTGACCTGGGGTATCATGGGTTCCACTGGCGGCTTGGGGTAGTCCGA
>JAODKM010000118.1:25995529-26009047 GCA_026780845.1 Petrocephalus sullivani
AGTACTGGGAAGAGGGGCAGAGGGAAGCTACACGGAAGTACTGGGAAGAGGGGCAGAGGGAAGCTACACGGAAGTACTGGGAAGAGGGGCAGAGGGAAGCTACACGGAAGTACCGGGAAGAGGGGCAGAGGGAAGCTACACGGAAGTACTGGGAAGAGGGGCAGAAGCAGTGGAGCAAAAATGTAGTAGATAAAATTCTCTGTTACAGTAAATGCATTAATGAATATATTTTTTGCTTGCATCTCCATATTTCTGCACTGGAAAATTTGATCAATAACTAATATATTTTTGTGTAATATCGCCAGCGTCGGTGGTGAAGCTTGCGAGGACTTACAATAACGGGACATTGTTTTTTATTCTGAGGAAAATGAAAGATCAATCTGCTGGCCAAATTTAATAAAAAATGATAAACATGTTGCAGGCTGTATAAATAAAATACAAATAAAATGCCGTGTCTCATTTAGCACCAAAGCGGATTTGTTTGGCATTTTTAGACCGGACAATTGATCCCCACAATAGCCCCACAATAACAAAACCATGTGTTCATCATCCATTATTTTGAATTGGTGAGTTTCTTGTAAAATTACCTGTGAAGTTGCATCTCCCATGATTATTTAGCATAAGGGTGACAGTTCCAGTTGTGCAAAGTGAAAATAACATGAAAGTGGCCAGGAGTTACAGAAGGTCATGGAACTTTGGTGGGAAAGCACCTTGAAATGTGTCCTTATTATCAGATCCAAGATCACTTAACTACAGTGCAAATTCTGAATAAAAAAAAAAAAACAATTCAGTCAAATATTGCTGGGGTACTGGGGAGAAACGCTATTTTTAGCTCATAATAAGATCAATTTTAAATGTGTTTTGTCTAGGCCAAATAGAATACCGGTGAGTTTAATAAGAACAGGTGTGTGTCCACATGTGTGTGAGGGTGACATTCCTACCACCATACCACATCACGCTCACCCAGCAGGTGTGTCCAAATATTTCCTGTTTCTGTGTGTATTCTGAAGATGCTTCCAAAGCAAGCGCGGAAGGAGGGCATGGGTGGCCGGTGGCCCTGGAGCAGGTAGTCATTGTCCTTCAGCCACTCTGGGAGCACATGGTACGGGATGACCCGCCAGCGCCCCTCCCAGACCTGTCACGCAGGAAGGGTAGCATGAAACACAAAGGAGCTGGGTTGACCTGCTCTTCAGAGTCCCAGGACAATCACTATCAGGTTAGGCAAGATAAAAGCCTTCGACCAAATAAATAGGTAAGATACAGACCTGTGCCATTATGAAAAGAACATGTTTAGCATTACTGTACATGTACAATGACATTGTGTATGACTTGAGGAGCAGGACACGGTGGCTGTTGCCAATCAGACCTTGTACACAAACTCCTCCATCTTCTCCATAGCATGGTGGGCCTGCAGGGGCAGTGTCATCACCTGCGCTCCTTCGTCATCCTCCTCATCCTCAGTCAGAACAGGGGGCCCCTGTCGGCACACTGCTTACTCAGAAACTCATATAGTACGCTGGACTTTGACATGGTAGGATATTTTTCTGGATACTTGCTATGCAATTTGTTTACATACTACGGGCAGGCGGAGCAAGTTTGTGCCATTTTGCATCCTGCAACAGCCCCTACTCGATTACCAGTGCCAAGGGTGTTACACTGCCCTCCTCCCTGCTCGGGTTGGCACTTGTAAATTGAAGAAATACAGATCTAACATACTTAAAGTTTGCTGAAGGCAGGGGCCCCTATAAAGTGCTGGTGGCTCCTGAATCTGCCAAAGAATCCAAGCCCCCCCAGTACCCCGCTCTGTGACTGAAGTCATGATTTCATAGCTAACCGTTTCGTCTTGCATTTCAGGACTAACGACTGGTCCCTCTTGATCTGAACAGTCCACTTTTTAGCAGTTCCGAAGTCGGCCCAGACTCACCGCTGGGGCGACCCGTTTTGGAGCTGCGGGCTGCCCAGGGCCCTCAAGCAGGGGCCCCAGCTCAGTCAGCTCTAAATCATCCTGGACGCAGCACTCCTGTGATATAGGGTATTCCACACCGCTGGCCGACCCGTTGCGGACAGACATGGAGAGCGATCGCCCTGCCGCCTCGCCACACTCCAGGCCGGGCACCGAGGAAGGTGCGCGCTCCACTATGGGCGCACACAAGAGCACCTGACAATAAGCCCACAGTCCCAGGTGATCACATCATCTGCAGGAACACCGCTGTGGCGTAAACAACATACATAGTGGAAAGTGGTGTCAAAAAGGAAAATTAATAAACATAACCATTTCTCAAGAATGAGCCTTCATATTCTACCAAAATTAAGACACATAAAACCGTACAGAATGAATATGAATGCATTTCCACTTCAAATACAAATACACTGATATCTCACATAATACACATCCACACTCACAAACGCTAATTAACGGAAAGAAACGACTCTTTATTATAATTATGTGTCGCATGGCTCATTCTTCATAAGGAACATTTTTAAATTCATGCAATGGTATTAACATTTTTATCAGAAAGAAACAGGTGACACCTACAGTAATTATTTATTCTGTGAGTTTCCTCACGGAGATGCCAAACGAATCAACGCTTCAGTTAATTACTCCTACATAACCCTTAACAAAACACGATTTTATGAAGGCAATATAACACCGGCTATTTGTTAGATTAACCTGTATTTTTATCTGCGACAGGCCGATCAGTAGTTTAACAGCCGGCTATAACTAGCTTCTGGTAAAGATGAGTAACCGTGGCAGTAAGCCACATGACAGAGTGCTGGTTACAATTAACAATGATCCCTCTGCCTCCCTGAACTAACCTCTCCGCCCTTACTAACTCGATCTAACTACTGCACCAGGTCACCTGCAGGCTGACCGCAGTTTACCACCCACCCCCCTAAGCCTCTATGCGCGGCTCCCAAATCCGCAGATCTGTTCGCAACTTAACAACAAGGGAGCGATCGCGCTGGCAGCGGGGATACAAACGCCGCACGCATGCACAACAAAGCCGCCCACATCCATATGCCTCGCTCGCCCAGGCGCCTGAAAACCGATTAAACTCTACCTGAATGTATTCGCCCTAGTTGTCCCCCAGCACCGCTCAATGGTCAGCAAGTCCCCGACTCCGGCAGGCAACAAAGACAGGTCTGCGTGCCGAGCGAATGTAATGTACTTTCGTACGGCTTTACGCAGTCTCATCATCTGCGGCTCAGTAGCTCCCCCTGCTGGGTGCGCGGCAGCGCGGCCCCGGGAATGCTCAGCAAAAGCGGTGCAACCACGAGCGAGTTCGTACTGCGCTGTCGTCGCAGGATCTTCAGATATATCCATTATTCGAAAATATTTCAAGATCGATTTTGAGTGAACCAAGGGCAAAATTATGAAAATATAAATATGGCAAAACTCTTTGCTCATCATAGATTATTGAATTAATTTGATAAGCTGAAACAAATTGTGTAGCAGGGATATAGATTGCTGTGAACTCCAACTAAAATAGCCGTAAGAGCCCTTTTATCGATTAAATTCGAGGTTATTTCCATTCAGTAATGGTAAATGCCATAAAACGTTGACCTGTCGGGGATGCAGAAGGCACTTTATTGCACGCAGAAATAAACATGGCTCCAGTACATAAAAATAGACCCAGGGCACATTAAATCAATCACGTTTCTCCTGCTAAATTTTAATATAACTGCACTCCAGAAACGAAATGACCCTTAATGAATAATTGGACACGTGCAGATGATTGCCTGCTCCAGCCTTGGAGGATGCCAGCAGTTCCATCTCCAGTGCTTTGGAATGTTGTGTTTCATCCCTACTTTAGAGGAGAGTATTTTGGTCTCCATGGAAACCGCCATTACTCTACACAACTCATTCATCCTCATCCTTCAAGCCAGAAAAGGATAAATATGAGTTATGTGAATCCAAAATGACTTATCACTACCTTTCCTCTATGTACCCGCTAGCACTGACTTTTCAGTGAACCTTACATTTTTATTAAAATGACAACTTTAAAAGTAACAATTTGTTTAATGGTTATTGTGGAATCGATTTTGGAACCTGAAGGATAGACATTCATGTATTCATGTAGGCTGCACAAATCAGAGGTGCCCAGTCACATCCCAGAAGGCCCATGGGGGTCACAGCAGTCATCTGATTGGATGTCAGCATATGGTCTTACTGAAATATCACAGAGTACTTTCAGGTGCAGACAATTCAGAGGTGGGGCCAATTTTCTCACTGCATCTCACTTACACCAACAAAAGCCACATGACATTACTTTCAATTGAAACCGAGGAAACAGAACAAAGTCTGCAGCCCTCCTACAATGTAACTCTATACCAGCAGCATATCTAAGAAGCCCAAATGGGGAAAATTGACACTACCGCTAATGTGTGACAATTCACAATTTCCATTAAACACCTCCAACATGGATATAATTATTAAAAATTGCTTCCATTAGATCCAAGTCTTATATCCCTCATACAGTGAAGGGGGGGGGGGGGCGCTATGCCGTACTACACAGTGGTATGATCACCATAGGAATACACGCATCAAGGCACATTTACACAATCACATTTACTCCTGCTCTGTCTCAATGAGGTCTTGCAAAGTGCAAATGCACCAAGGTGTGTAAGGAAAGCATCAGGTTTCCCTGCACGGTTAGCATAAATCCACTATCATTACATTCGAAAAAGTGATGCAGAAATAAATTTGGAGTTTCAAATCTGTATAATTTAGCAAGACGTCCCCAGTAGAGGATAGAAAAACAAAGCTTACGCCTGCCTAACAATGCAACTCTGATTACATCTGCGAGAGAGTGTGCCAATAAAGCATTTTACAACAAAATCCCATATTTCAGGATTCTAATCTCTAATGTTTTTAATTTGTTGTGCAATTAGATATGATACAAGGCCTATTCCAAGCAGCGAAGTGCATGCGGGCGACGCCCACTTCTTTGGGTTCGAATCCAGAGGCAGTTCAGGACTGCGGATTAATAGATGAAGCGTTGACCCTGCCGGTAGCCCAACTTGTCCAGGTTAGGGTTGCAGGCAAACTGGATCATGGGTGGCGGGCCACAAATAAGAACCATGTTGTCATCGTCAGGGCCAGGCAGGTGCTCTCGGATCATGTCGGCGCTGACAAAGCCCTGACTGTACTCCCAGTCTGTAGGTACGAGCATACACAGGCACAAATTAGGCAACTCGTGTCCAACACGGAAGCTCACAGGCTACACTAAACACCAACATGTCACCTGCACTCCTAGAGACGCGGGCGGCACGTACCGTCACCGGCTTTGTCCACGGTGAACCACAGCTTGAAGCGGTCGGGGTACCTGGCCTGGATTTCCTCCAGCTCGTCTTTGAGGAGGATGTCTCTCTCCGTCTGCCACACACAGAGGGCACGTGCCAGTCATCTCAGAAACACATCTCATAAAGCGTGCAGGATGGCCCACCACTGGCAGCGATGCCAACAATTTTTACACCTACGTCAACATTCTGTTATTTTATCATTGGCATCTGTTGATACACGTGTCCATATCAATTGCTCAGCACTTGCTGTGCCCAGATCTACCTTCAGGCACGACAAAACCAAAAACTAGTGAACTTATCAGAAACAAACATTTTTTAAAGGGAATCCAGAACCAAGATATCAATACAACACAGCTCAGTATCCAGTCCTCTTGCCATTTCTGAGAAGAAGCTCAAGGTCAATCAACTCAAAATATTGTACTCATTTATTTATCTGGATATTTTGCTCCAGCAATTCCTAAAGGTCAAAAAAAGCGGTTAAAGGAAGGGCCTTTAACGGAAATTTCCTGCCGGGTCAGTGCAGCCCACCTGGTTGGCAAACAGCAGGCTGCAGGTGGTCTTGTCACTGGGGTCCTTCACAATTGCTCGTACCAGCTGCAGCATGGGGGTGATACCTTTGCAGGCAGAAACAGCAACTATGAACACCATTCTACATTAGCTCTCATTAGGCAGCAATATACATGCAGAAGCAGCTCATGTACATTAGCTGGAGCTGAACAGGGAGACACCTGGTGGTAACAATTTGCTATTTCAATTGCTTCTCTCCTGGTCCTGCAGTAGTGTTTGGTTCCACCATGTACTTCAGATATGAGCACGTCTCGCCCACCACACCTAGCAATGCACAGCTCAGGCCAGGGGGTATAAGTTTGTAATTTTCTCATCTAAAATATAAATTTATGGTGCCCCATCATTAGCAACGACAGATCTAAGTATATCAAACTGACCAAATTCAGTGTTAAACAGCTGCAGAACCAGGAAGGAAGACTAAACAGCCTCTGGCGGACCCAGGCTAGACTCAGCTGAGCAGAGCAGTGATGCATTTCTGCATGGCAGTTACGGGTACTGCACCTGTTCCCCCTGCAATCAGCCCCAGAGATTTGACCACCTTCGTCTCTGCAGGAGACTTCTTGTCCGGCTGGATCGCAAACTCTCCTGTTGAGAAAAATTTTATTATTTCAATTTCAACACAAAGAATTTATACAAGCACACACAAAAATACCAATAAAATCACTTGATTCATCCAAAAAACCTTTAGCCATCTAGTAAACTGATCTGTACTGGTTTAATGTCACTGGAATACACAGAGGTGTCAATTTCAGGTCCAGAAAGTAAAAATCCAGACCAGGATTTTGCTTCAACCAATCAGTTGCACATAAAAAGTTACAGTCACAGAGTGCTCAACTAGTTGGTTGAAACAAGATCTTGGTCTGGATTTGTACTTTCTGGACCTGAAATTGACACCCCTGGGAATACAAATCAGCAGGACCAGTGATGTTAACACAAATGAGACGTGATGCGTCTAATATTCTATAATGATAGCTTACACAAGTTCTACATTTATATCACCTACTGCATGCATCTGGGATAACAAACGGACAACTACAGACAGAAACTAAAAGGGTAAATAACATTATGTAAATAACAGGTGCACAACAGTGCAGCAAACATTTCTGTGGCACCCTGCATTTTCACACTTACGCGAGTGGGCTACTTTATTCACAACTCGGTGCATTTATGTTAAAAGGTCTACAAGCAGATGATAACGATACTGCGGCAGAGAAGCACTTGGTTCCTGTTCCTCTGATAATCTCGTGCATTTTGTGTGATTGTAACACCAGATATTAGGAGACTCACACAATCAGATGGCAGAAATGCCATTATGTTTCAAAATGGGATTCAAATAGGATACGAGAAAATCGAGAGTGATTAAACGTGATCAAACCTTGGCCTTTGTACTCCAGCAGTCCTCCGGGTCCCCGGAAGTCCACCATTTCACCCAGCTGCAGACTGTCCAAGTACTGAGACATCTTACCACCCTCTGGAAACTTGAGGTTGATGTTTTTAAAATAGATCTGCAGAGGAACACAGTGCAGTACTCTCAGAAGTCAATGGTCACATCATAAGCCTCTGGTAACACTAGAATCGCACCAGAACCTAAGTATTAACAAAGCACCTATCCGCAATAAAAGTAGGCAGAGCGCCCAATCAGGAGCCACTACCTTTACTACGAGGTCCACAAATCCTGTGTCATCATCACTGGATACTGGTGTGTATGGACGCACCACAAGGTTACCATCTATGCGGGCTGAAAGGTACACGTGCTTTCCTAGGGGAAAGGATAAGATTTTCTTGAATCAAGGTAATGGCCAATGTCACTTCAGAACTCAAGCACAATTCTACTTAACGTTTACTTTCATTCATTTACAGACACTGTCTAAGGGGATATGCAAGTCTGGCAGATTATATATAACAAGCATACAGCTTTCAAGGAGTTCTGGTAGGTTGAGCTTCCAGAGTGACCAGTAACAAGAGTGCAACCAAGGTTAGGGGAGCAACTACCACTCGATGGGCAACATACAGTAGCATCACGGCCAAGTTCTGGTCAAACGATGTTAAAAGATGTCCTTCTCAGGCATCTAAAAAGCCAGTCATGTGGAATTTGGAGGGGGGAATGAGGAAAAAGGAACGCACCGACAGGAAGGCCCAGAACGTGCTCGGGGGTGGGCAGGGCGAAGCGCAATCTCCGAGTATCATGACTGACTGTCTGTGGGAGGGTCCCGGGAACAGGGAGGGGTGTGAAAGAACAGCGCAATTACACAGCACTACTAGGATAAAGCAGACGGACAAAGCGACAAAGCACTAATGGTTTGGGTTTATGCCACCTTCCCTGCTGGCTGTTACGTGTTAAAATCAGACTAATCCCTTTGTGAAGTGTAAGCAATTCAAGAATAGCTTTAAATCAGGATCGGGGGGGATGTTGCAATCAAACAGACATGTAACAGAACAGTTCTGTATTCGTAGGAGATCCAAGAATATATAAAGCAGTCATGACCTTGGCACCCCGGCTTGTTTTTACAGTACCTCTTTGTCGATGAGCTTCAAGGAGTATTTAACGGCCGGATCAAGCAGGGTGACCAGCTTGGGTTTCTTCCTCGTCATAAAATAAGCACCCAGGACAAGGCCCACCGTGGAGACCACCACTGCTCCCACGGCAATGAAGACAGCGGTTGTCTGCACATGAAACCGGGAAGGGGGGATGGCCCAAAACAGGCCATGATGTCAGACACCGAAAAAAGTTAAAGCTGCAGTCCAGCACAGGCATGACTCGGCACGGCTGAAAGCATTTTCCAAAGTTACTTAGCTCTGGGTAAATGGGCCCCCTCATTCCAGGCAAAGGCTCACTTACTTGAGAAGGATATAAAATTTTCATAAAGTCGATCATTTATAACTGCACCAAGTCCACAAATAATTCAGAGGCTAAACTCGCTATATTTGGTAAGGGCGAAGCCTGTTTAACGGGTGACTCACCGTGCAGCACCGCTGGCCCAGCCCCAGCCCTTAACCCCCTTCCCCCGGTGCAGGAACAGCCCCACGCCCTACACTTCCTAGCAGTTGCATGGAGTTCTAGCCCATCTACCCCTGCGAATCTCTGCCACGCATAAACATCTGTTTGGGGATACTGCGAGATGCCAGTATGAGATGGCATATGGGCAGATGCATGCATACATGCATGCATCCCCCCCAAAGCTCCCCAGGAAAGTGCGGGTCCCGGACATTAGCGCCCATCACCACCCCAAACAACGTCCCTATTGCCTCCCCAGCACAGAACCCTTACACTTATATGGCAGAAACTGCTAATTCCGCGACACTCGCCCGTAGTAGTACTAGCAGTGCCTAGATAACGGCTGCATTATAGGAAGACGCATAAGAAATCTAATATAAATACACTCCTTTACAAGCAGCTAACGGCTCCCTATCTGCAGTATAATTCGGGGTAAGCAGCACAGAATGCGGATAATCAGCGCTCACGTCTGTACATCGAAACTGGCGTTTTAACCGACAAACCGAGACCCGTTTTATAAAACATAGAAACCGGTTTCGTCGCCTCCCTTTTCAGTTCGGAAACTCACCATGGGGTATGTCATTTCGGACTATAGTATGCCTTATTTTATTTTACTGGTTTTAATTTTATTTTAAGGAGGAGGAAGGAGGGCAGCCGGGATGACGGAGCTACTGAGCGTGTCGGCGCGGCCGACGCGTATAAACAGAGCCGCAGCACGCCTACGGGGCGGCGCGGCGCACAGCGCCACCTGGCGGCACATTGGCTGACGGCGCGGCGCACAGCGCCTCCTGGCGGCCCATCGGCGGTAACGAGGTTTATCGCTCAGTTCCGTAATCTACCAAATCTACCCCAGTTACGTTTGCAAACTCCCTGATTACATTTCAATCAGTTTAAACCAAGATTTAATAAAACCATTAAATCTTGACCAGAGAATCCTTAAGCAGGATTCCGCCCTGGTAACGCCAATTTTAACTTTGAATAGTACACAAATTTAGGATCACTCGAGATGCTATAACAGGCAATCACGGTGTGCATGCACTCGTACACTAACACAGCCAGTCACACACTACATATAATGTAGAGACACAAAACAGCGGAATTGCTTTTCTTTGTATTGTGCCACTAAACCGAGATTCCCGGTTAATATAGTATATTCTTAAATAACGTAAACTGAAACATTATGTAAAATGAGTTTCCTTTTATTTTCCAAACAAATTAGTGTATGGATTATTCGAAAACAAGGAGCAGATTTAAATGCCATATTACAATCAAGTGTTTATCAAAAAGCAACCGTAGAAACACGTTTAATGCAAACTTGCTGCTGTATAATTAGTGCATTTTAAATCCGATATCTCCTTTAATCGACTCATAAGAACATTCCCCTTTGGTTCTGTCCGGAGCACTCAGACGAGGATCTTCCTGACGTAGTTGCGGACGTTTACATGGAGCTGGTGCGAGGTGTGGGAGAAGATTTCAGTGGCCAGAGCCTTGGTCTCTTCTGAGGTGTTCCACATGGTCCGGTACACCGGCAGTGTGTACTTCTGTTTGCCCTGGGCAACACAACACCGGAGGGTCAGCAGTAAGCCCCGGAAGATATGCATGTTCTCACTCTATGTCTCACCACTGTTCTCTCAAATAGTTACTTATTGGCAGTTTTCTACCAGATACAGATGATTGCCATTTTAAGTATGCATATTCGGTACTGTTCAAAGTCTTGGGCCATCAAAGAAAATGTTTAATGCTATTTATCTGGAGAGTAAGGGCATATTTGCTTAAAAAATACACAATTTAACATTAGAACATATGTAAATTAAAAGTAACAATAAAAACTAACAAGAATTTCTTCGGTTCTCCAAAAAGTAAAGGATGCCTTGTTCGATGGCTAGATGAACACTGCTTCAGATCCCAAACCCCTCCTCAGGGCACCTCAGCCATCCCATGTGTTTGTTACATTTAACCACCAGCTGACTTAATTCGTTAATTTAATTAGTCAGCAAAAATCTGTGAGGTACTGATTAGCCACAGGAGGGTGTGTTAGGGGTCAAGAAAGAAAATACGTGGGTGTGTTGGATGGTGGCTGTAAATACCAAGTGACCCCAGGAAAGGTTCGGACAGCTGGCAGGCTTTGCCGGACATTCATACACCAACGTGAAGATCCTTTGAACATCATTTACGTTGATGGCCAAGACTTTTGCAGAGTACCGTATATATTAGTAATATCTTCTCACACCAGACTGTTTGCACAGGTCACCACTGCCCAGAAACGTCACATGTGGCTTGTGGTCATCAGGTCGAACGCTCTCCTGTCCTACACAGGCTTTCCTGCACGCCTCACCTGACTGCTGAGGAAGTCGCGCACGTGCTGGTATCCGGGCTGGTGCTGGTTCTGGAGGACTATCTGCGCCCAGCGCAGCCGCAGCTCCGCGTTGTTGGACTGCACTATGTGGGGGTACTGCTCCGCCAGCTTCTCCAGGGCACCTAGTCCGGAATCGCAGTGCTTGTGTCACACTGACTGTCTTATAGCCTCAACCAAGCTCATTGCTTTTGTAAGACTTGTAAGATGCCAGAGTACCAGCATGCATAAGATCTAATGAAGCTGCAGCTGGTCTCTCACTGGTCACACCGTCTAGTTTAATACCACCATTTAATACCATTAGCAGTTTTATTCCTACTGTCTCAAAGATGCCTGTTCCATTTAGGAGAGTTGGAGCACTCCGTCAGAAAGAAAATGAAACTACGTTCCTTGTCTAAGGGCGCACTTACACTAGGCAATCCGTACTGTGCCCAAGCACACACAGACTAGTCCGTTTCACTAGTGTGATCGCTCCATACTAGACCACATTTCTAGACGGCGTTTGAAGGAGCCTTCAAAGTGAGCGTGCTTGGGCCTGGAACGTTAGGAGCAATGCAAGTGCAGACCAGTGGAGGAGTAGGAATAATCATGCTTGGGCATGGTGCAACACTAACCTGGCTTAATCACATTAAATATCAGGGTAACTGCAGGATTTAATACTAAACAAAAACAACGCAGCCACTGTAAGAGCACTCTTACACTCAAGCTGGCTTGTCCTGGATTTTCTGAATAAAGATAATACACACGTCTTAACTGCAGTATCATTTAGAAAAGCAAGTTGCTCCCTCACACAGAAAGGACTTCAGTGTGTAATTATGGTCTTACTTAACGAAAGAGAAAAAACTGGTTATAAGACCAATGTGAATGACTGGGACGATTATTTGTTCTTAAACTGCAATGTATTTCTGTTTGTTTTCTTCCTATTGCTATTTTTTTATCACATTTGTTGCTATTCAGAGATGTGAGGTGTGACCGACTCGATGCCTCCATTCTGGTTTGGAAGCTGCTTGCATGCATGCCCACTTCTCCATCAGGCACTTAACATCTTAGTGGCTGTTTGACAGCAGGGCTTGTTGGGCGAGGCGTGGAGAGCCAACATCTCTCGGATCGCTTAATCCTCATCCCAGACAGTGTTTAGTGGGAAGACGAGTATTTTATCCAGTTACTGGTTTGCACATGCAGTAATTATGCAATCTGTGTGTGGCTAGGGGGCAGGTCTACCTCTAGGAAGTGGGGACCTCTCCAGGATGTTGTCCAAGAAGTAGATTGTCTGATACGTCTTCCACTGTCGGATGTCAATAGTCTCGATAGCTGCCGTGTCCAGGCCCCCCGCTGCCCACATATCTGCAAGCTGCTCTGCGGGTTTCATCAGACTCTGACCCCGCGACAAGTCTGGCAGGTAAGCGGGCCAACCAGGAACATTCAGCCAGCTGTCAAATTCCAGACCTGGGAGAATCATATACACAGAGAAACCCATTCAACGCTGCACTTTGAGTGACCCTCAGGACAGGTAACCAGGGTTTTCTACCAGATCGACAGGAGTACCTTCTATCTTATGTACGGCCTTCTCCTTCAGGTCAGGGAAATACTCCAAGTAGAATTCCAGGGCATCCTCTGCTATCACACTGCAGAACTTGAACTTGTCAACATAGGCCTGAAATGCAGCATTCAATACAAACACAGTGACAAAGCTAACACAGTCTCCCCAGCATAACGGAAGCATACTCAGAAGGCACGCGCAGTGTGGAAGACCACATACTCTGAGAAAGGCATCGAAACGGCTCTGGTCCCCCGTTAGATGGGCGAGGTACGAGACAAAGCAGAAGCCCTTCTCATATGGCGTCTCATTGTAGGTGTCATCAGGGTCCACACCTGCATGGTATAAAAGATGCAGAAGTGAGATGGACAGGTAAGCATGCCATGGGTTTCCTGCTCTCCCTCGCCAGCATGCCCGACCTGGCTCAATCTTGATCCGCAGCTTGTTCAGCGGGTGGTCCTCGCCCGCGTTGTCCATGTGCTGCCGGAGGAGGGCTCTGCCCGTTGCTGCTTCCAGGCTAGTGTAGGCCTCACCTGGAGATGCCACAAGTACCAGAACCAACATCACCGTTTTATTACATTACAGGATGTTAGGGTACCTTCACTCAATATCGATGCCACTCATTACATGTGTGCATATACATATGTGTGTGTGTGTGTGTGTGTGTGTGTATGTGTATATATATATATATATATATACACACACACATACATACATATATACATACATATATATATATACACATACACACATATATATATA
>JAODKM010000118.1:26012535-26026715 GCA_026780845.1 Petrocephalus sullivani
TAGAGGGCCTACATTCTTTGATCCTCTGCCTACAAGGGCCCCTGACCCTATAAGGCCTCTGATGGAAACATGGAGCGTGGGGGGGGGGCCTTCGCGAACGTTTTGCCCAGGGGCCCACACAACCCATAATCCGTCCCTGAGCTCCAATGGGTAAATGATGGGTAGATTTCAGCAGGTATAACAGAAGAATGTTCTATATATTTAAATGATAGTTATATTAAATGTGCACATGTATTTCCTATGGATGTGTGACTAGCAATTCAGGACAATTTTACAGAAAAGTAAGGCGTAGAGAATATTGTCCGTGTACTTTAAATGCAAGAAGTAGTAATAATATCAGCTAATCTATCTCCTGAAGTGGTAGACACTAAGATCAGTCAATCTGGGTATTGTAGAGCAATGAGGAAATCGAAAGTCGGTTGGCTCCAATGCGGATGTATTTTTTAATCCGAAAACAGATGGAGTGTGATGGTGAGCCCGTGAGACTAAGTTTATAAAAGGCTTTATTTTGCACGGCTGGCAAAAATAAAGTCAAGGCACGCCTGGACTTGCTAGATGACTAAATGCACCCAACAAAGTTCCTGGACTTTGCCTGGACCAGCAGACGCGCCCCTCTTACCCCAGGTCCATCAGTAGCGACATACTTGATGGATAAACGAAACTCGTCCTCTATCTTCCAGGGCGACGGGAATTTCACGACCAGCGTCGCCCCATAACTGGTGAACTCCTCGGTGAGGAACTCCGTTTGCAGCCACTGCGCACTGTCACTGTCACTGTCGGGGCTGTACGACACTTGGTGCAGCTCTAGCGAGGGATGCACGTCCAAGCGCAGCTCGCTTTGGGAATCCTGCAGGCATTTCAGCCGCAGCGTCTCGGTGCTTCGCAGCTGCCTCTGATCAAAGTCCACGCTCAGGTCGAGGCTGAAGTGTTTAATTCTGAATTGCCGAAAGCTGGAAGAGGTAGCCACGTCTTCCGCGCTGTCAGAGTGCAGCGTGAGCGGAGCAGCCATTGCTGCAGACCGGGAGAGACTCCGCGCACTCAGCGGAAGTGACGTAAGAGGCGCCGGGTGCGCCCTCTGCCGGAAGATATGACGTCTGTGCGCACATCGTCGTTGAACATTTTACAAACTACTTCTAGTAACGATGTACGCCTGGACAGCTTGTCACTTGATTAAAAAGAGAACGGATATTTAATTGCATTCGCACTTAATTGGTCCACGGGTAGAAGTAGGTTGGATGGAAGTACTGTAGTCTTTGCCATTAATGAAGTCAACCTCAGACTGCGTAACTTCTCCCTGAATTGCTTTTATTAATAAAGAAGGAAAACATCATCGTTGACCAACAAATCAACTTGTGGCTTCGGAATCACTGTATTATACCTTTCTATCATAGCCAGCATTAACCTTTTCAGCAATTTGTGCTACATTACACAGTTTCCTGTGAGACTGCATGGATGAAGCAAGCTAGTCTTCGCTCTCTGTGCACATCAGTGAGCCTCGAGCACCCATGACCCTGTTGCCAGTTCACTGGTTGACTTTCCTTGGACCATTTTTGGTAGGTTTTGACCACTGCATCCTGGAAACACCCCAAAAGGCCACCATTTTGGAAGCACTCTGACTCAGTCTTCTAACCATCACAATTTGGCCTTTGTCAAATTTGACCAGATCCTTACGCCTGCCAGTTTTTCCCGATTCCAACACAACCACTTAAAGAACTGACTTTTCACTTGCCTAATATATAATGGCACCCTTATCTTGTAGATAATCAATGTTATTCATTTCATATGTCAGTGGTATTAAGGTTATGGCTGATTGGTGTATAGGCCTACGTGTCTGTGTCTGTCATGGAAAGCAAGATGGAGTATGCAAATGCAAAGGAATTTCAATAAATCGGCACCAGTACTTGTCCATATGGCAAATAATATCTTACTCCACTGTCAGAAAAAAGGGTACAACCCTAGTATAATTTTGCTCCCCGGGGCAATCAACAATAATGTACCCTCAACTGTACAAAAATGCTCCTCAAAGTCCATTTCTGTATTTTCAATTGGACCAATTGGCACATTTACCTAAAGCTAGGGTACAATTGACAGACTCCACAGCTCCATTGACAAGCAATTGTACGCTCATAGGTACGTTTTTTACTGACCGTGTTTATATGATAGGTTTGCATCTTTTCGTACACATGGAGGCGCTAATGTTCGCGTAACGATCGTGCATTACGGTATTGATCTGCGTTTTCCGTACACTGAATTTCTCGTATCGCATAAAAACCATGAAAAATGCAAATACAGCGATTACAATGCAGCATATATATACATATATAAACCCACATACCACATACATACCTTTTAATGGTACCTTTTCTGGTGCTTCCTGTCCTAATGATTAAAAATGAAAACATTAAAACATATGTGTATATCTGGTGAGGGTAACTGATTGACAGTTTTTTTATTATCTATGTATTTATTTATATATTCTCAAAGAGGCGACACTTGGGGAGGATTGCATTTTTTTGTGGTATAACATGGTCCTGAAAAATAAAGTTAAAACAATTAGCGATTAAGAGATACCACTAAATGTTCACCGTGTTATTGTTATTCTTTTTAGTTCTTTAGATTGAATACTGGCATCTACTTAATGTATTCATCGGGCACGGAATATTTCATGACTTATACTCTCACACCACATGGCATTCTGTTTGGTTAAGTTTCCTATATTATATCATTTAGAATGTTTCATATGAGCGCAAAACGTGTGCATGTCTTTGTGATTACTGCAGGCACAGCCGAGGACAACCCCGTGTGTCGCCTGCCAGCGAAGTAGGACCCCTCTGCCGGCGCAGGTCGGCGGCGTCGGAAGGAATGTGGAAGTGCTGTAGTCCTCGCGCGACGCTTAATGTTTATATGTTTGCCTTGGTCATTTCCGCAGTTGTCGTTATTTGAATAATTAAGATAAATATTCCTTGGTTAATGAAAATTCAGCAGGCAGCAATGTTCAGCTAGTCGGATATTGATTGGTGGGAATCGCTGCATTAATCGCGCCGCTAATTGATGCACTGTAGCGTGTTTTGTGTGACAGTACTATCATTTTTTTGTAAATAGTGTCGGGTAAGGTTACCGTTTTTTGAGAATGGCGGATGAGGCTCTGTTTCAGTTCCTTCACAATGAGCTTATACAGTATGTGTACAAGTCGGCGGAACAGGGAGAAATGGTGAGGTGTTCTTATATCCGCTAATATCTAAGTATTCGCAATACTGATTTGGGCATTACGGTCCAGCAGCTGGAATGTTTTCTGTGGTTTCTGGAGATTGAATAAACAGTTTTCATTATGAGCTGTTCAATTAGCTGCATTTTATTCGATCGTATGTCGACTTGACATCTTAACGCTGACTGTTTTCGTATCTGGTTTATTTGGCACCAAGGAAAATGGTCGGTGCATCACCAAACTTGAGAACATGGGATTCCGTGTGGGTCAGGGATTAATCGAACGGTATGTCATACTGTCTTTTAATTGGACTTGTCTAGTATCGTGTATAGAAACTCGCGTATTATGTTGACGAATATAACATTGGTTCATTCTGGTTTACTGTGCCTGCCCCAAATAATTTAATTTAATATCTTCTCCGTAAGAAAAATAAAGTAACATGTCGACAGTTTAACTGTTTAAACAGTTTAACGGACTAGGATGTACAATTTTTGCAGATATGTTAGAATTTACTGTTTAGGTTTGACTATAACTACAGGAACAGGTGTCAGTGTGAACACATCAAGAGTAGCAGGGGAAAAAATTGTGTTGATTCCAATGAAGATAAAGACCATAGTCACATAGGATATTAAGACCAGGGATTTCATCCTAACATGATCAAATGTGCTGTTGAAAGAAAGACCAGAGTGCTTTATTACAGTTTTTTTCCTTTTCAGATTTACAAAAGATACTCCACGGTTTAAGGATGAGCTGGATGTTATGAAGTTCATATGCAAAGACTTTTGGACCTGTGTTTTCAAAAAGCAAATTGACAACTTACGGACAAACCACCAGGTCACCCTTCGAATCTTCTTATTTCTGATTTGATGTCATGCCTTTTTTACAACCTTCTCTTTTGGTCTTGATTATCAATTCATTTTTGCCAGTGAATACTGTTAGGTTTACTGATATAGATTTTTTTCTATAGTTTGCACAATGCAAAAATATATAATTATGTCATTTGATAAGTAGTAACACAGGTGTTTGTGTCACAGGGTATTTACGTACTGCAGGACAACAAATTCCGGTTGTTAACACAGCTCTCTGCTGGGAAGCAGTACCTAGAGCACGCACCAAAGGTCAGTATAAGCCAGGTGCTGGAAAAATCTCAGCAAACCGATTTCCCAGTGTCTCTGTGTCAGCTGTAGCTGATTGCATTGACTGTGTCTGGATATTTGTGGCGTTTGTCTTCAGTACCTGGCGTTCACCTGCGGACTGGTCCGGGGCGGGTTGTCCAACCTTGGTGTGAAGAGCATCGTCACTGCAGAGGTCTCAGTAATGCCCGCCTGTGAGTAAAACCTTATAGTACATGGCTAAAGTATCAGTACAGCTGTAATTCTGTGAGCTAAAGTGATGGGAACATTTGCTTAGTTGTGGCAAATGTACTACTATGTAAATGATTTAGATATGAATCCATTTATAGCCCAGACTTTTGCATGAAATGCTCTCTTTTCCATCAGGTAAATTTCAAGTCATGATACAGAAGATGTAGCTCTAAGAAGATGAGCGAATGTTCCCTTTGAGCCCCCAAGCCCCTACATAGATCTGAGACTTATGTTATCACCTGTTTTTGGTTTATAAATAAAAAGGGTTGCCGTGTGTAGGCTGATTTAGTGTCCACTTGCAATTAGTAGCATCAGTGATATTTTGATATTAATCAGAAAAAGCCGGCGAGGGATCTTTGATTATAATCAGCTGGTATGGTTCTTTTAATGCCCCCAGTTCTTTAAGATGACTGTATCAGGCCATAAAGCAGGGGTCTCCAGCTCTGATCCTTCAGGTTGGAGTCATGTGCGTTTTGGAGATATATTTTTCTAAGCATCCGATTTAACAACGATGAACTTGGTAAGGTGACACAAAAAACATTTAGTGTAACAAAAATTAAAAAACTGTGCGATGACAACAAGAATTTCCAGTAATAGCTCATGAAAATCCATGTTTGTATATATGTATGGGTTATTGTTCATTTCCATGCATTGTCATGTCAATAAATTATAAACAGAAAAAAAAAATTTATGAGAAGATACTTGTATACTGTCTACTAATATCAATTGACATTTATTTTTTGTCAATGTACCATAGCTTGGAAGTATTTAAAGTGTTTTGTTTGAATTGAAAATGGGAAAAGGAAATCAATTCACTGAAAATATTTATTGAACAGACGGCAGCATACTGGGTGTGAAATTGTGCTAGGAAATTAAATGTATTTGATTGGAAGAAAACTGTAATTATGTTTCAGTTTATTCCCAATATAGTATTTATCAATGCTGCGTTTTTGGATGTTTTGTTGAGAGAAAGAACCTGATACAGCATATTGTCTCTTGAGTGTATCTTCCTGAAGACAAAAGTATGTTCAAGCCTTATTTTTAAGACCAAGCCAAGACTATGACAAAAAGGTTTAGTGACCAAGAAAAGACAGACCATTTCTAAACGGCCATTGTGGCAGATGGATCACAATGGTAGTTGCTATCAGATATTGTTACCCTATAAAAATCTAGGAAAAAGCAGGCTTAAGGTGACCTATCATGAACAGAAAATATAATCCTGTAAAGGTTTTATAACTGGGGTGTACCAACAGCTTCAGCAGGGAGGTCACACTTTCTGAAAGCTGCCGTCAGATATTGTGACCCCATAAAAAAACAGGAAAAGAACTTCAGGTAACTTATTATAAACAGAAATTATAATCTTGGAAATAAATTATTACTAGTTTTATACTGGTCAGCTCTGGCACAGTGGTGACTTTTTCTGATATGTGCCGTCAGGTTTTGTGATCCCAAAAGCAACAATACAGCATTCAAAATGTGTTGTCTGTTTACAAAATTCTAATGTTATCTTCACATTACATTGAACATTCCTAATCGTGGCAGTAAATGTGCACCACAGTACACCGTCTTGTATATCACAAAACTGCCTAAATAAACAGCTGTGTACATATCAGAATGTAAGATGAAATTTGAAAAGAATAAGTATCATATCGTGTTAAGCGTTTATTTACTTGAAATCTGGCATTTATATACTTTAATATATCCTTTGTCGCCAGTTCTGTTTAGCTCGCATGCATCCCCTATGGAATAAATACATCAAAAATAAAATAAAAGCGAACAAATGTGGGAAACTGTCCGAGCACCGTTCACATGCTTTGCAGCTCAGAAATACCCACTCTTGCAGCCACCCATGTCATTAGCGAAGAGCTGTTTGCCTTGAAAAAACCTGCTCCCTCGAAAAAGTTCAAATAGTTAAGGTACGTAAAATGCGCGGAGGGCTCGTGCACGTGAACGGGACCCCTGCGTTCATCCCCAGTAACGTGTAACCTTACGTTAGTTACGTTAGTAACGTACGAAGCAGCGCCCCTGGAGTCACGGGCGTATCTCCGAAGACCGATCGGCGAAAGGCATCTTGGGTATCCTGCAAAAGAAACGTGTTACGTAGTGACATTCTATCGAGCCAATGAGAGGCGAGAGCAATGTGGGCGGATGCAGGCGATTGGTTTGTTTGAAAGAAGAACACTTTCAAATCACAACTCGCCCGCAGATGGTTAGGTATTGGTAGTGTAGTTGTGATGGTGTCTGTGTTGTTTGCTTTTTAGGTCTAATTTTTAAAGAAATTTTTAAAATTAGATCATTAATTCAACTTTTTAATAAGAGGTTTTCTTAAAAGGTAAGTGTGATTTATGAAAAAGGTAGCTTCATTTCACGTCATATTTACGCGAGTATGGTCCGCCAAACTGAGCTCGGCATTTTCTCGTGCCTTACGTGCTCGGCATAGAAGTGCGGTAACAGTTGTGTGCTAGTTAAATATTTTTACTATATTAATATGTAAATAGTGCTTAAACATTCTTTTGGTGTGTTATTTTGTGCATCTATCATTAGCTGTTTTGTGAACCAGTATAATGATCATCGTTTCTCTAAGTCGAGCAAGTTAGTGCTTTGTATTTGGAGGTACAAGTTGTGATGGAGTGGGTTGGGAATAGTAGGTTAATATTTTTAGTTTAAATTAGTATAGTTCATAGTGGTGCTACCAGAGATGGGTTATTTCATTGGGAGTTTGTGTTGCAATGCTGGTTTGGTCTCTATGCATTGCAACATCTAGAACCTTTATAAGGTTACTGGCCTGAAATGTGGAGCCGTAGCATTTTAATTATCCAAAGGAAACGAATGACGAGTGATTTGTGTGAATGATTAGACGTTCTGTGCCTTGACGTGCCCAGGAAGCTATCGTGGCCGCGGAAATGGACGTGCTACAGAGCGAGTCGGCCGATAAATACGAGTTTGACGCACCGGGGCACATCATGAACATGCGGACGCTTGCAAATGAGGATGGTGGCGATGACTGGTTTGGTAAGCGATTATCGGTCAGAATGAGGAAATATGGATGGTTTCCATATTTCCACATTCAGCGTCGTTTCATCGACATATTTTGAATACCTGTTGCAGACCGGAAACTTGCTGGTGCAGAAGCCGGAGTCCTGGATCAACTTGTAACGCCCTATAAGTCTGAGAAACCTTTGGGAGCTCCTGTCAAAGCAAAGCCTAGAGCTGTCGTGTCCCCCAGGAGGAAAACTGTGACTTCTGATACAGGTGATTTCCCAACTGTTTCCCTTTTACCAATATTCCTAGTAAAAAATTCTGATACAGGAGTAGTTTGGCCCATTGAGACATCTGTATGTTATTATAATTTGCACTTATTCAGTTCCAACAAATTTTGATTTTTATCTTGCAGAGGCTACTGCAGATGACGAGGATCCAACCACTTCTGCTGTCCCTTCAAACATTGTTACATCCTGGGGTAGCAACAAGCCTTCTGTGGCCCAACCCCGCAGGTATGCATCCATTTTATGAACCGTGCTTGGCCATCATGAAGCTGACTGCCAGGATCAGAATGAAAATTTTTGAGGACATCTGAGAATAAGACTCTCTGAGTATGGTCACATGCGTATGCTGTCCCCAAGGGTGTCTAAGCGCCGTGAGGTGGCCTGGCGTGAGGAGAAAAGGAAGAACGCTGCAGCAGCTGCCACCCCTCCTGTTAAAAAGCAGAGAAGGTAACGTGCATGACTTACAAGGAGGTGCCGTCCAGCTGCAGAACCTTTGGTGAAGGGCTGCAGGTCTCTACATGCACAAGGTCTAGTCCATGTGTCAAGTAACGGGTTACCATGTCAATGTTACATTTTACAGAAGTGTGAAACTAGCACCTGTACCAAGAACTGCTTTTCGTCAGCGCAGGTAGTGTTGCGTATGTATGTGCCACATGGGTGTCATGAGTAACTGGGATTTAAGGCATAAGATACTCATGGGCCACTGTGTGCATGCGTGTTTTCTGATCACTGATGGGTTAAAGTTTCACCTTATTGGGCACTGGTTTCCACTGCAGAATTGTCCATTTCTAGTGCAGTACTTTGTGATGCATCATACAGCTTGAGGCCTGAGAATCCTGACATTAACATCTATAATGGGTAAAGGACCAAACTGTATTAACAAAAAGGGACCAGATTTATTGAGCTTTAAAGTGAATTTCTGATAGTGGTTCAGAATGTAGTTAGAATTCCAACTTCTAACAATGATGGGTAAAGTTTTGGAGATAATGTATGAAAATGGATTATGTAGAATTGGTTAACATCAGTCTTGAGCCCCTTTCAGACTTACTGTCACCCTGGACTTTTGTAGAAATAACCTGCACAGATGATGCATGTGGATGCAAAACTTCAAATCTGTTATACCAGACATTAAACGGGCTTTACCCTGCTAGCTCCCTTGTTCAATGTCTGAGTAATTTCCGATTGTACCCCATGTGTGAATGGAGCAGGGAGATTTCATTGTGAAAGAATGGGCATGTTGATGTTTCTACCACGTGACTAGCAAAATGGATGAAATGAATGCATCCAAAGGTGAAGAGAGAGACCAATGAACATGGCTAACTAAGATGAGGAAAATCCTGGAACTTCTGTCTTCTAGTGCTGTAAACAAAGCGCAGCAGGCTTTTTGCATCATGCCCTGCCGCCTGCATGCTTTCCCCAGGCACCACCTGCAGCTTTGGATTATCAGGCATTTAAAAAAGGATGTGGACCGTTAGTCTCTGGTCTCCCACTGGGCAACACTCAAGCCTGCTTGTTTTCCTTTTAATAACCCACCTTTTGCTGTTGGTTCTGTGCTTCACTGCTATAACACCGAGCCAGCAGAGAAGGTAGCTAGGGTAGAGGTTAATGAATCCAAACATCTAACCAATCCACTGTGAACTGAACTGTTCTCAAGACCTCAGTCATAACGAGGAGTTTTTTTAATCATGTGCAGTGGCTTATGCCCTGGACTTCCTGAGAGGCTCCTTGCTTGCTGGATTTATGCATTGTTTAAAGCTGGCATAGCCAGGTGTTTGGGATATGATTGCATGCTTTATAACTTGTTTGCTGAGGAGTGTAAGGCAGTGATGGATGAGCATGCTTACTTCCTGCAGGAGCTCGTCCTCCCGGTCCCTGCGGCGCAGCGTGTCGTCTGCAGCTGGTGCTCAGAGAGTCCCCCAGTTATTGAAGGCTCCAGACAAGATGCAGCCTGCTGCCTCCACGTTCATAAGGTGATTGTCCATGTCAAGTGACTGTTAGCACGGCTAGTCTGAGTTCCTGAGTTAAGCTGTAGCTTACAGAAGTCTGTCGCTGTGAGCATTTATACATGTTTGCTGGGGTAGCTGTCATTCTGCAATTTCATCACCAAAATGCTCAGTTAGCTAAGTGCAGTGAGTGTGTCTAAAATTTTCCAACATACTGCAGCTTTAGCACGAATGACTGCAATTGTATTTTTTAACGGCAGGAACAGCTACAGTTGCATGTAAGGCTGCGCAGTTGGGTATCCGGCTGCACCATACCGACAGCATCCATTTGCCGAAGATTAAAAATCGGCCTTAAGGTTACGGATGTTTTCAGGATCTCCGGCCAGCCCGTTCTCTACATTGTTTTTAAATTCCCTAAGATGGAACCCCGTGTGGAATGTGACTTACTGAGAGCATATGGATACTGAGGATCAGCGTGTCACAAGTGTCCATACTCTCTCCCATCCAGGAGGGCAGCATCCCAGAAGCTGAAGAGCTCAGAGCAGCAGGAGCTGGAGCACATAGCAGCTCTGCAGAAGGAAACCGCTGAACTCCGCAAGAAGAACGAGGCCAGCCTGAAGGCAGCAATGGCAGGCAGTCAGCTCCCTCCCGCTTATTACTCTCCTTTATTACAATATTGCTTTATCTTATCCGCGACAAGCCCGTTCCCCTGAAAACGGTTTTCAGGTTATTTTTTTATAAAGCGCCTTTCACATGTCGCCCTACAGTGCTTTACACGGGTGTGTTGTGGTGTATTGCAATATCTTTAAGAATGAATGATGCCAAACGGGGAAAGTGAAAGACAATGTCATGAAAGGGAAAACCATTTGATAAGGGAGGAGGGGAATCAGAAGCTCCCGGGTAGGGCTGTCCAACCCCCCTGGGCATCCTAACATTATTAAAAATCAGGTGTCTAAATGGTTGCCTGTGTGGGTTGTGCCCGCCCCTCTTGACTGGTTTCTTGCTTAGGTCAACCAGCAAAGAAGCCTGCTCTGTGCACCACGGTGCCAGTGGACTTTCATTTCCGCACTGATGAGAGGCTGAAGGCCTCAGAGGCGCCCTCCGATGGCGCCTACAAGACGGTTGACTTCACAGCACAGCTCCGCAAACACCCTTCGTCCCCGGTATGCAGGCCTGTTTCTGCTGTCCCACTAGCCCGTGTCCTTGCATATGAAACTCGGCGGTTTTGGTGTCTATAACACGCCCACCTCTGATACTGAATATTCAATAATTCATTTGGTTGCATTGATTTAAAGTCTAATATTTTCATCTTGGGGCTGTTAGATGAATAATCTGAATGACTGTGCCTTCACTGGGTATTTCTGTGCTGTAAATAAGTGCATTTTGTACTGTTCTGGGTGCTGTAAGCTTAATGGATGGGGTCTTTTAATAGTGCAGTAGATGGGTCAGTCTGAACTTGGATTAAGTCCACTCTTCCTTGCTCTGGGCTAATGCAAAAATATTTCTCTGCCCCAGGCAAAGGTTCTCAGGGGTGCCACAGTGCCCAAACCCTTCAACCTGTCAGCTGGCACCAAGCGCAAGTTTGAGGAGACCAAGCCTTATGTGCCCATGGCCCAGATGATAGAGCAGTTTGAGAAGCGAACGCCGACACGCTACCACCTCCGCAGTCGGCAGAGGGAAGAGAAGGGTATGCCGTTTCGCTTGTAGGGCGCGACGCCTGTGTGTAGTGCTCACCTCTGTAATTGGGCACACGTATCATGCTGTCGCAGGCATACACTACGCCGTAGAGTTAACTGAGGTTTCCGTTTCAAGGTCCATCACCAGTCAAGACGGACAAGCTGAAGATGACCAAACCGCAAACCCCGAAGCTGATGACGAGGCAGAGAGGCCGTCCGGTGACGGCGAAGAGTACTGCGGAATTGGAGGCTGAGGAGCTGGAGAAACTGCAGCAGTAGGTGTCTCTTCCCCATGGCAATTTCACCTGTTCTGGGGTCCTAATGGCTTTGTTGCCGAACTGATGGCTGCCACTACAGCTTGATGCACTCTGTGCACGTCCCACCATAATCAGCCGGCCCCAGGCATACCCCTTATCCCGAAACCCTCATCTTGTGGTGTTCCTCTAGGTTTAAGTTCAAGGCCCTGGAGCTGAACAAGAAGATCCTGGAGACGGCCCTGGTGCCGAAGAAGCCGACGCCGCGGGAGGCTACGCATCCGGAGGGCTTTGACCTGGAGATCGAGCGTCGGCTGCAGGCACGCCAGGCGAATAAGAAGCAGGAGGAGCCTGCGGACCACACCTTCCACTCCAGGCCGCTGCCGACCCGCATTCTCGAGGACGTGGTGGTACGTGCCAAAACCACACCTGCCTGTTAATGTCTGCATACGTGTCCTGCCTCTCCCCATCTCCAAGTCGCCTGTTCTCATTGATTGCTCCCCAGGGGGTCCCAGAGAAGAAGGTGCTGAATCCAACTGTTCCTGAGTCTCCAGCCTTTGCTCTCAAGAATCGTGTGCGTGTAGTGCACAGAGTGGAGGAGGTCTGTCCATCCTGTTTTTTTGGGGGGGGGTGGTTTATGTCCCATCAAGCTTTGAGATTTGAAAACATGCAGTTTACTTAAGTGGTTTTTATTGACTGAAATGAACATGAAATGGCAATGGGTCTTCGTTCAGAAGGGGGGGCCCTTTTATATGAAACGGTAAATAGAGATTGGCTTGCGTTCCCAGTTGTGTAGTAAGGAGAGCCCATTCCAAAATGAATTGGCAGCCTGCTTCTCTCTGCTGTGCTTGGCAGAGTTTCTTGCCAAGTGGTTTGGATGCCGGGGTTGTATACTGGACTAAGCTGTCACTATCACATTTGCATCATGGTGAAACTATATAACTATAAAGTTGCCTTTTTTTTCCTTGTGGACATGGGGGTTATTGGATCCATGCTGTTTGATTCTGTAGTTGCATTTGTGACAATTTTATGTATTTGGTAAGGCTGGTTTGGATCAGGTACTAGGGCATTTGTTAGCCTTGAAAGCTCATTGACCTCTTCCATGAGCATCTGTAAGAAAGATTTTTTAAATTATACACTTACTCCAATGGTGAGAACTCGAAACATGAAATTGATTGCCACGTAGAGCAGTTTGGGTGAAGTGCTGCTCTCATTCAGAGCTGCAGATTGTAACAAGTGTTTGTCTCCAGGTGAAGCCAGCCCCTCCGATTCGGGCCAACCCCGCACCCCACTTCGGTCTGCCTTTCCAACCTAAGCCATCAGAGATGCGGCAGGTGGAGGTGTGCCCCTTCTCCTTCGAAGCCCGAGAGCGGGAGCGCCAGGCATTGAAGGAGAAGAGACTGGAGGAGCAGCGACATGAGGAGGTTAGCACTCCCTGTGCACGCATGCATGCTCGCCAGCTCCCCACGGCTGATTACAACTCATGCTGTTTCCAAACCTTGTTAGGTCCCCAAGTTCAAGGCTCTGCCATTGCCTGATTTCCATGAGGTACACCTTCCTGACAAGAAGGTCCTTGAGCCCACCAAGGCTGAGCCCTTCCACCTTCTCATCGATGAGCGTGGAGCTGCCAAGACTGAGCGCTGGGAGCAGAAGGTGACTGGTGTCCACCCTTCTGATGACCTACATGAGGCTGCGTGTGGAATATTCTGCGAGGAGCAGGATTCCCAGATGTGCATAAACTGTTTACATGCTGAGCTGTTCCTTCCCCCCCTTGCAGATGAAGGAGGAGCTGAAGCAGCAAGTTGTGGCTGCCAACTTCAAGGCCCGTCCCAATGTAGTTGTCCATAAGGAGCCCTTCGTACCCAAGAAGGAGAACCGTCCAGCACTGGGTAACTGTTCTGTAACCTACATTAGCTATTTGCGCAGTAGCTTTTGTTTGTTCCGTTTGCTTTTGCAGTGGTTGCTTGTTGCAAGTACTATATGCTGGGCTTCATTGTTGCGTCTAACTGCTTTTCGTTGGGTGTCTTTCCTTTCTGTCACACCCCCCCCCCCCCGCCCTTATAACCTCTGCCGCCTCACTTTGGGCTCTTCTTTAGAAACCATTTCTCACTCTACAGTGGCTGAGGCATTCCAGCTGAACACGGATCGAAGGGCTAAGGAGAGGGAAGAGTATGACCGTGCTGTCTGTGAGAAGGAGGCTCAGCGGGCACACATGGAGGAGCTGGAGCGGAAGGAGCGGGAGGAGAGGGAGAAGGAGGAGATCGCTCATCTCCGACAGGAGCAGGTAATGTGGACTCTGATTACCTAGGCAGCCACACTTCTGCGATGCACTCAGCTCCCCAGCTTTCCACAGGGGTGGGTTGGCCAAAACCCAGAACTCTTAACCCCCCCCCCCCCCCCCCCCCCCCCCCCCCCCACCCCCGCCCCAACCCCCCCCACCCCCCCCCCCCCTCCCCCCTCCCCCCCTCCCCC
>JAODKM010000118.1:26026815-26050755 GCA_026780845.1 Petrocephalus sullivani
CCCCCCCCCCCCCCCCCCCCCCCCTCCTCCCCTTGTAAGCGCGTGCTGGGGGTTTTTTTGCCCCCCCGGTCTCCCGGTTTTGGTGGGGGGTGGGGGCTGCCCCCCCCCCCCCCCCCCCGGGAGTTCCCGCCAGCTTTCCTGGCCTGATCTGCAGGCCATGCTGTCGCGCCTCTCTGCCAGCCCACGCGGGATCTCTGCCACCACAGATGCGGGCCGTCCTCCTCCCTCTGGTGTGTCCGCCTGCCCCATCTCCAGATCGCCACGACGATGCCTGCATCCCGGCTGTTGCTGTGGTGCCGTATTTCGTCCCACTGCCCCCTCTTGCAATCAAGCAAAACTGGGATGGTTCTGCTCAGCACTGGAAACACCCCCAGTGGAACACAATGGAAAATCGTCTGTGAATTTAGCGTTGTCTATTGTTGGGGTTACGTGCACATCAGGAACTCTCTGGAATCTCCTGCCCCGCCCCCCCCACAGAAAGGTAGCTGGGTAGAGGGTGGGGCCCTAGGACTCTGGGATAGGCTGCGGTCGGCTTTCCTCGGACGGTGATCTTTGCTGTATCCCTTTCTAGCTGCATGTTGTCCTGAGGTCGATAAAGCTGATTTCATCCTGTGGTCCCTGCTGGAGCTCCCTGACCAATAGTCACATTTTACATGGTGCCTGATTGGCTGGATCCATGGTTGACCTAGTATAGCTGCTCTTCATTGGCTGGTTAGCTTTACTTCAAATAGGAAAAAAAACTTATTTTTCTTGTCCCCAGAATGGGTATAATTGGAGCTTCATCGTAAATGTGAGTAAAAATATCTGCTTGTTTTTAAAAGGGGCCATGCTGTTTATTCCTGGTGCTCTCGGGCCCTGATGTTCTCTTTTTCCATCCTGTAAATTGCTGCAGTGGATGGGGTTGTGATCCTCCCTCTTCCACCTCCTTTGATTGGCTGATGAACTCTATGACCCCCCTCCCCCCCATCCGCTCTGTGGCTCCCTCGTCTCACAGCTGACACCCGAGGCCTCGCTCAGCTGTTTCTCCTGCTCTCTCCTCCTCTGTCCCTACCCACCCCCATCTCCTCATGTGCCACGTGCTTCCTGACGGGAGGGGCTCCTCTCTTCTCCTCCTCTTCACTCCTTCCCTGCTCCTGCACTTTGCTTCGTGCCGCTGGATCATTTGGCCACACGGGCTTGGGGGGGCGGGTGATAAACAGTGGGTGGTCCCACGTTGCAGTGAAATCCCTGCCTCCAGGTCCAGTCTCCCCTCAGTCTGTCATCTTACCTCCTCACACACGCAATCAGCTGTTATATTCACTTGGTTAAGATCCATCTGTCTTCTAACTGCTGGTCAGGGTCATTGAACCTTGGATGGCATCTCCTTACAGGCTGCGTGACATTTGAGTATAGAAAGTACCCCCCATTTATACTCTCACATGCATAATCCAGCCTGGTCTTCTGCAGCTTAGTGCAGTGTTTCCCAATCCAATCCTCAGAGACCCTCACAGTCCACACTTTTTTTTCCACTGGCTGGGGGGCAGCGAAAATATGAACTGTCTTGCAGGGAGCTGAGGACCAGTTTGAGAAACCCGTGGTCTAGCAGAACTGGATGATGCTTTCTGATTCGCTGTGGCCGTAGGTTTGATTGACTGCAGGGAGCAGGCCATCGCCGTGACGATACAGAATGTCTTTGTGCGTGCGCACGTGTCTCTGTGTGTGTGCGTGCGCACGTGTCTCTCTGTATGCGTGTGCACAGCTGCTCGCCCCCCCCCAGTTATCACTGCTCCCATCCCTCACGAAGGACCCCCGCCAGGTTTATCAGTGGCTGGGGGGCAACACCAGCAGCTGATCTAATTCATCGTCTCTGTGTCTCCCCAGGTGTGGCGGATGGGGTGGGCGGCTGGAGGGACTACGGGGTGGACCCCTCCCAGTTCTCGGGGACCCTGATGAAGACATGTGAGAGGCTCGTTAGGGAGGGCCGCTTCACACCCAGCAACCCCGTGGGCATCCTCACCACCAGCTACTATGAACTTCTGCAGAACAAGGTTCCGCTTTTGGGTGAGTACCCCCCACCCCCCAACCTAAAATGGGATCCATCTTCCACCGTAACACCCTGAGATGCTGCGCCCCTGTTGTGGGTCTGACCGCTGCCTTCTGTTGTGTAATTAGGCTTGTAGGTCAGGAGATATGAGGCTTTCAGGACCATGGGTGGGGTGTTGTTCTCTGTAATTAACAGGCTGGCTTACCCAATTTTCCATTGGTTCCTGTGCTGGATTAAACCGGTTGCACCTCTGTTGTGACTCAGCGATGCTTGACTGCCTGCTGTAATGCTACACCCCGGGGCTCTGAAGCATCATTTCCACCGGCTATTCTCTGCTGACTCACCGGTCAGGGATCGGCAGCGCCAAGCATGGCAGGCGGGGCAGGGTGACACTCCGGGATTCCGATTTCCACTGACAGTTTCATCGTTCACTTGAGCCAGGGCAATGGGTCCACACCGTGTCACCTTGTGCCCATGGTGCATTCTGGGAGAGGTCTGCTTAGATAGCCCCCCCCCCCCCCCCCCCCCCGGGGGGGGCGGGGCAAACCCCCCACCACTTAACCCCCCCCCCCCCCCCCCCCATAGCAGAGCCCATCTCAGTAATATACTCATGTATCTTTGCATCTCCCCCTTCCAGGTCCACAAAGCCCAGCCAGTCAGGCGTTACAAGCAGCTGGAGCTGAAGAAGAGCGACGTCTCTCTCACTGTGCCCCAGTCTCCCAACTTCTCTGATCGATTCCGTTTCTGAGGCCCTCTGTGGATGATGGATGGTGTTTTTAGCTGTATGTCTAATGGAAGGGAGACTTCCCCCCCCACCCCGGATATTTACTTTTTTTAAAGAATGGAGTAGAGTGTGCAGAGCTACTGCCGACGAGCCTGCAGTTGGCAGAGGATCAAATCTCCCTGGTTCCCAGTGATTTGATGTGGCCTGATATGTATATACAATGCCCACTCTTCCTGTATCCTGTGCTTTTACTTAACTCCTTCCGTTTTTCTGTTCTAAACTTTGTATATTTTTACAGCAAGTCTTATTTCCAAGAATAATTTATGTACAATTCTGCCAGTTTGCAATAAAAGACTTTAAAAACCCAGTGCTTGTGCCGATTGAGCGGTTTTCCGGGTTGCCCCCCCGCCCTCGTCCTTCCATATTCTCAGGTTGGTACATCCTGTGCTGTGACTAAAAGGGCTGCCTGTGTGTTTCCCCTTGGGGGCAGCGTGTGGACAGTGCCAGGGGAAGGTTATTTCTGCAGTCTATTCAAGGGCCGGCTGCGGACGGCCACGACAAAGTGCAGTCCTGTGTTTTACAGACTGATCTTTCTGTTCAGACAGCTGCCTCATTTTGTTTTGGGAGAAGTAAGCTTGTGGCATTGCATTCTTGCAGACTTCCTGTGGGTGGGCCTTGGAACAAGTGTGACTTTTTTTTTTTCCTTAAGTGTGACTTTCGTTTGTTTGACTTATTTTACCCAACCGTTAATGATGGTACGTTGGTCTCAATGACTTGTACAAATGTCATTTGTCCAAATATCAGTTAGTTGGCACTTAAATGATTTTCAAGTTTGCAGAATTGCAGATTTTTTGGGAAACATCACCCAGGAGTGTTGGCTATACTATCTGCTTGTCGCATCAATATGTTAAGTAGGTGGTCTGCCAGTCAGTCTTTGTGGATAAGCTTTTTGGCTTAAGCATGATTAGCACTCTGTTTTTTTTTAGGGGCCACTTTCAGAAGCATATAAACAAAAGCATTTATCATTTTTCACAGCAGAGACAAAAATACAAGAACGCAATACAAGGTATTAGTTCCCCTATCGGTCGTTTTGTTTGCACGGTGAAACGGAAAATGACATGCTGTTGATGCAGGATGGTGTGAATGCAAGTTAAATGTCAGTGCCAGAGGAGCAGGAGTGCTGTGCAGGCAGCTTCATCTGGTATAGTAATGTCGATATGGGAGTAGGGTTACGCTTTACTTAAGGGTGCTCTATGACTGCTATGACATCGACATAAGCCCTTCCTGACGGCCGACAACTTGTCATAAGCATTTATAAGGGTTTGTTCCAACTTTTGTGGCTGTCTTAAATGCTGACATAGGGAACTCCTGTATCAAATTCCCTATGTCAGCATTTATGATTGCCACAAAGGTTGGAACAAACCTTTATAAATGCTTCAGACAAGTTATGTCTGCTGTCATGAAGGGCTTATGTTGGTGTCATGTAGCCGTCATAAAGCACCCTTACGCAAAGTGTTACTGGGAACAGTATTTATAGCAAAGCCAAAAATTTACACTGGCTTACTGCATGTCACCTGCCAGGTCTAAAAAGTTCGTGCTTAATTGTGACCTCATTTGTCCATTTGCCTCACCTGTGGAAAAATGGGCATTGTCATTGAAAGCTCTGGGCTTTTTAATGATCAAATTTTCAAGAACAGTTTTTCCTAGTCTGGTCTTCAAGGACCTGCAGTCGGTCCATGTTTTTGCCCCCTGTTGGGAGGTGCGAGAGAGCAAAAATGTGGTCTGTCTGTGGGTCCCTGAGGACTGGATTGGGAAACGCTGTTCTAGCATATCAGAATTAGAATGGAGTTTATTCCCAAATACGTTATCACATACAAGGAACTTGCTTTGGTGGTTGGTGCGATATATGCTCTGTTGCCCTTGAAGTGGCGACTTTTTACCCTGGTCATGAAAGCATACTGAGCTGCAGGTATACATCTGTCTCCATTAATCATTGTTCTGCCTGCTAAGGGCAAGAGTTCCTCAACTAAAATAGGACCCCCAGCTTGTGGAGCAGTAACTCTCTCGATTGTCCCCCTCCTTTCTCTTGTGTTTTCCTCCATCTCCATTGTGTTCCAGTGATAGAGATAGAAATGCCAGCCCACTAACCCCCCCCATCAGTGGTAAAATCCCAGCTCCTACGTCTTCTGTCCAAACATGGTGCTGTGTTTTTGTTCATGAGTTCAATGGAGAGGAATGGAAAAAACTGTCCCCTCCTCTTCCAAACGGGCATGACATTCATTCGGCCTTCCTCACATACCTCATACCTCTATTATCAAAGCCTGCTAACGACACCCCCCACCCCCCAGCTCCTACTGCCCCCTATATTTGGAGCTGTGAGTACAGTTGATGGAGATAGTGCTGGAATCTAACAGGCTGTACCAACCCGTCAGCCTTTTCCATAATGCTGAAGGTCCCCTCGCCAATGGGGAGTCATGCCCGACACGTGCTCACTGGGGCTGAGCTGCTCTCTTTGTCCTGCTGTGTTACCCTGCGTATTTGTGAGTGAGGCTTTGGGGGGGGCCGGTGGAGTTAGAAATTACCACTGTCACTTTAGGTATCGTGGTTGCTAGTCGTATATTTCCGAGCGGCATGTTGTATGGGGTCAGAGAGAAGACCTAGCAGCAGTGTGGAGATGTCGGCGCTGGAGGAGAAGGTGGACACCCTGAGCCGGGCGCTGGAGCAGTTGCTGTCGCGTGCGACCTGCGCGCAGTGCGGAGCCTGCCAGCGTCATGCCCAGCAGCAGGAGGAGCAGGCGCGGCGCCTGGAGGCACTGGAGCAGCTGGTGCTGGCCATGCACGCTGCCCTGCAGGGGCCCGAGAAGAGGCGGCCGCCAGCCGGCCGTGAGGGGCCCTCCAAGGCTGGGGTCCAGCCTGCACCGGGGAAGGAGCTGCCAAATAGGTCCTCGTCAGCCCTCAAAGTGCCGCTGGGATTAGCCACAGGACACAGAAAGGTGCTGCGCTTTATTCCACTGGATATGTGTCTCTTTGGCGAGCATCACATGGCACGGTGGTTAAACAGCAGCTACAGAATTAGACAAGGGACAAAAAGGTTCCCACTTTTTGTTCCCATTACTGTGCTATAGAGAATATGGAGTATATTTAACCTGCCATTTACTGAATGTAAGAAGTGTGAAAACACTTGGGGTTGGTCCGGTACTCTTGTACTGACTAGTAACAAAAACAGGAGTTGGTCCGGTACTCTTGTACTGACTATTAACAAAAACAGGAGTTGGTCCGGTACTCTTGTACTGACTAGTAACAAAAACAGGAGTTGGTCCGGTACTCTTGTACTGACTAACTGCCCGACATTAACCCCATAGCATTTAATTTTTCAGCTACACCTTAATTTTGATTGAGGCCTTTATATTACTTCTGTCATTTCTCCACCCATCCTTTAGGAGGCGCCATTTAATTTGGGAAACAGAAATCAGAGTGTGACACTACAGGATACTCAGCCGCCTGCAAGAAAAGGTGGGAAATAAATACTTATTTCTAGTTCAAGCGGATGGATGGTGATTTCATCACTGTACGGTAAAATCCCATTGTTATTAAAATTTGATTTTGTTCTTTGGTCTTGCGTCATAGGTGCAACAACACAGCAGACAGATGAAGAGGGCAAGGCAGATAGCAGGGGTCAGAGGGCATCGAATTGCCCCCCACCAGAGCTTGTACCCTCAGCACAGTCACAAAGGGTCAATGTACCCAAAGTCCAGGAAGGACCCATGAGGTTGGAGAGTGAAAGGAGTGGCAAAAGGAGGAAATCCTTAACTCAGACAAAGCTGGGACCCCGAGACGGAAAGGAAGCTGGAGACAAGCAGGGAGATAGAAACAAGCTACCGGACAGTGCCAGTCAGGGGGAGCAGCTACACGCAGTGTGTGCCAAGGCAAAGGAGACACCTGGCGCTGCGCTGACAGAGCCCAAGGCTGGCAGAAAGGCCTCCTTGCCAAACACGTCGCCGGTGACAATTCCTGAACCTGAGAAATCGAAAACGCCAGACGAGCTTCCGGAGAAGTCGCTATTGACAGTTCCCAAAGTGACGGACGGAGGCTCCCCGCTCCGGCATGTTAGCGGCTGCCCAGTCTCACTGCAGAGGTAAAGTGCGAAATTCCCTGGGTGAGTCTGAACAAGAGAAGAGGGTCACCAGGAGAGGACGTTCTGGAACTGAGGAATGGAATTGATATATTATCTGTCAGTGCTTTGCTGTATGTAACAATGAGATGTGCACCGATTCGATCTTCAGGATTGGTATTGGCAATGATGCATAGCTATGAGACAGATTTGGTATCGGCCATATGTGACCGATCTCTGTCTGATATATTACCGATGATGGACTTAAAAGTACTACAATGTTATTATTATTATTGTTATTTTTACCTTCATCATTATAACACTTTTCATTTAATAATGTCTTTGTACTTCATTTATATTGTTTGCTATACCATTGTTTGAACGTATACTTTATACTTACCTGACAGGCTGCAGAGTTCAGAAGCTTCTCCCAGACAGGTGGCAAAGGCCGGCACTTCAGCTCCAGTATCAGCGCAGAGGAAACTCTCCAGCATGCAGATTGAAATCAGCCCAGCACCCACAACCCCTCCTAGACCAAAGACTCCACTACAGACTTGCTGCAAGGTGATAGGTACAGAGATTTGTGCATTCCGGCTGTAGAAAGATGTGTCTGAACAGCTGAGTCTCACTGAGAGCCGCCTGTGCTCTGACGTTACGCCTACGAGCAGCTTTGTCTCACTGAGAGCCGCCTGCGCTATGACGTTACGCCTACGAGCAGCTTTGTCTCACTGAGAGCCGCCTGAGCTATGACGTAACGCCTATGAGCAGCTGAGTCTCCCTGAGAGCCGCCTGCACTCTGACGTTACGCCTACGAGCAGCTTTGTCTCACTAAGAGCCGCCTGTGCTCTGACGTTACGCCTATGAGCACCTGAGTCTCACTGAGAGCCACCTGCGCTCTGACGTTACGCCTACATGCAGCTGCACGGCTGAAGGGAGGCTGCTCAGCTGTTCTGATCACTTCATTTGTCTTCAGATTACTGCCAGATTTTTATTCGTGACTCTTTACATTAACTGCACCTTCATTCACAGAACATTCACAGAACATTCAGTGCACATTTATAATGCATTTGTGATGCATTCGTAGAAAATTCAGTGCACCTTTAAGCAAGGTACCACTGAGGTGCCCTGAGCACTGCTCCCCAGGCACTGAATTAGCTGCCCACAGTGTCACATAAGGGCTAAATGCAGGGGATGCGTTTAATTGTGCTGTGATGTGTCAACATTGACTATTATTCACTTCACTACATTAAAACTGTTAAGGTTTATCGGGATGTCAAGGCATGCTTACATGCTGCTTATGAATGCATTATGAAGCTAGAGTTAATGTAAAGTGTTACAATTTGTTGTTATAAGACTCAGGGACAGACGAAAGCAAGGTAATGACTGACCCACTAACAGAAATTCATTTTCCTCTTAAGGGAAATCAGTCAGACAGCAGTCGTCACATCAGACGCAAATTCCAAAGTGCATCAGGCAAGAGTTTGAGCACATAATCCTAATAGGATGCGAGGCATCCTGCAGCTCTCCGACTGTTCTCCAGCGGAGGGGAGGGTCTCAAAAGGGCAACACCTTGGCCTTTTCCCAGCGAAGCCTAAATCACCTCCTGGCCTCTCCATCCAAATGGGAGAGGGGTTTTATGTTGATTCCCCTGGAAGCCTGAGGAGGCACAGCGCCAGCATTGTTCTGCTCGAAAACCTTCTGGATCAAAGCTTTCTGAGGGTACTCGACACCTCAAATTAGAAAATCACCCAAGCGGGTGCAAATAATAATGCGATGAGTGGAACAAGCACATGCAAATAATATTGCGATGAGTGGAACAAGCACATGCAAATAATAATGCGATGAGTGGAACAAGCACGTGCAAATAATAATGCGATGAGTGGAAGTGCTCCCATCATGGCGTAGATGTTGTTACTCCATTGCTGCGGCAAGCAGAAATAAGGGGGAAGCCAATCAGATTTACTTATTTTTCCACTACATTCTGAAACCCAAAGGTCATCTAACCTATTTAAAGCTATTGGATGCTGCAGTACTAATTAGTCTCATGGCATGGCATCCATAAAGCATAAGATAATACAAGTGAATGCATAAACATGTTAGATTAGATAGGACGAGTTAGTAGTGATATGTTAAAAGTAGCTTAACTAATTTTCTTGTCAGTATCTTGCCCTTAGATTTTTATTTCACAATTCATCAGAGCTATTATAGATACTACTGCAAACAAAACATTTTTCATTTTGTACTCTGTCCCACTGGACTATCATATAACAAATAAATAAGTGGACTTGTGCACCTAAGATCTGATGATTTTGTTCCACAAAAGCTACATGAAATATCTAGTCTGACTGCTCTCTGGCCTTTCTCGGTATCAAATAGGGCTGAAAATCTTTACAGAGTGATTTATTTATTGTGTCAAATTGTCAGTGCGTCATAGGGGTATATGATGGTACAGTTTCAGAGTCGACTGATGCTGGTTTTTCAGAATAGACAGAATCTGTACCTGCCTCCTTGTGCCGTGAACATAGATGGTGAGATGTTAATGCTATTTCCGTCGTCATGTCCTAGACGACGACCCCCCGCTTCCGGCTCCTTTTCCTCATCGCATCGTATCGCTGAGATCCAGCCGACCTGCTGAGGCCTTTACTATCAGCACCCAGTCCGTTCTGGGTGGGTAAGTTACCACCCGTGTGGTTGCACCGCGACACCATGTTGATACTCTTGTGATTGTGAGAGTTACAGTGCTGGCACTAGATGATATCGATTGCTGCCTCATTTAGCAAAACTACATTAGCAAGTATTCAAGACCTGCTATAGATAAAGGTTTGCATGCTGTGCATTTTGCATGTTCGTTATATCATGATGTCATAAGCACAAGTAACAGTACATTGTAACAAGACTAGCATCCTATCAATTCTCTTAATATTATTACATTGTTACAGACGTGAGGGTCAGACTAGGGGTAATAATGACTCCAGAATAATAATTTATCATAATATAATGCTGTATCCAAAAGTAACTTGAAAGGGTGTGGGCTGATATTAGATGTATTTCTAATTAATCAGATATAAAATCAGACAGATGAAACAGCTTATGTTCAACATAGAGGGAAGTGAATATCCACAGACATAAGAGAGTGACTTTCTGAGGTACAGCTGCCCACATGTGGCTGCGCCATAGCATGGCACAATGCCCATTAGACAGTGCTGCTGTCGTTTCTGCTGCAGTGGGCGTTTTGGCAGAGTACACATGTGCAGTGAAAAAACATCTGGACTGAAGCTGGCGGCAAAGATCATAACGGCACGGAATGCTAAAGAGAAGGTGTGTATCCTGTTCTTACGTCCAGATTCCATTATTTGTATTGTAATGTTATGGTTTTGGGAAGAGGGTATAATATTTTGTAAGATCCTTCAGTATCGCAACTTTTGTCGTTGTTGTTCTGACATGAGAAATTGAACAGGACTTTTTTGGGAAGCTGCAGACAACATGTGAAGACCAGCAAAAAATTTATTAACTCATAAATGCATAAAACGCCTGACTTTCTCTAGAGGGCAGGACAGAGTGGGTGGACTGAAAGCCCCTGACCCAGGGGGCCGGTGCCACTGAGGGACGCTATTTAAGAGGGTGCTTGTTGGGCTTTCACTCTCTCGTTAGATTATTAGGGTGGGAGTTAGCAGTGCACAAATTTGTAAGATGTGGCTATGGCTGACAACAGCCGTCATTATGATGTTAAAAGGACTGGTGTATTTGGTAATGAAATGCTGCAGTATCTGAATTTACACTCTGTCTGTTGTCTTCCTCTGAGTGTGAGGGAGATCGTATAAGTTTCTCATAAGTCTGTATGTCATTTTCTGTCCTACCTGTGTCCCAGGTGTAGACTGTATTGTTGATTTGTATTATTGTACTACCCGGTCATCTTTTAGCCTACATTGTGTGTTGCGTGTCCAGGAAGTGGTGCTAAATGAGATACAGGTGATGAACCAGCTGAGCCACCCCAACGTCATCCAGTTATACGATGCTTACGAAGTCAGGAACGAAGTGGTGTTGATTATGGAATAGTAAGTAGGTCTCTGTCATTATCATCCTCACCTACGAATATGAAGACTAGGACCAAGAGTGATGATTCCCCTGTAATCTCTCTTTTTGGCCTTGACTACAGTGTAGAGGGAGGGGAGCTCTTTGAGAGGATTGTGGATGAGAGCTCACCTCTGACTGAGCTTGATGCTATGATCTTCATAAAACAGATCTGTCAGGGCATTCAATACATGCACCAAATGTATGTCCTACACCTGGACCTTAAGGTGAGCTTTCATCATCACTTTAACCATCTTGTAAATCAGAATAATTAATAATGAGTGACGTCTACTGGTTTCTATTTCTTCAAAGCCTGAGAACATTCTCTGTGTGAATTGCACGGGACACCAAGTGAAGATCATTGACTTTGGGCTGGCCAGAAGGTATGGTCTCAATTTCCAAGGTTGGTATATACCTCTCTGTATGGTAGATGGTGAGTGTATTTGTGAGAGAGTGTGGGGGTCTGCGTCATATATGCACATACAGGAAAAGGCCCCTGCATCAACACATATTGCTCATGATGATGTAAGACCAGTTTGATGGTCCTTTCATACCTAGAAGATCCACTCCACCAACATATACTTTTGAAAAAAACACTTCTATCATATGAGGTATAAAAAATATTAATATCAGATTTATACGGATCAAGACCAAACTGTGCATGGTATATAGATGCAAACTTCTCACCTTTTTTAGCTCCTTCACACGCCACTTTTCTCTGCTACGTTTTCCTTCTCTGCTTCTTCCAGGTACAAGCCCAGAGAAAAGCTGCGTGTCTCATTTGGAACTCCGGAGTTTCTGGCTCCAGAAATCGTTAACTTCGACTTTGTCTCCTTCCCCACTGACATGTGGACAGTTGGAGTGGTCACCTACATGCTGTGAGTCACTGTCACAATTAGCTATAAGGGCTCAGAGTGGACATGCAGCATTTCTGGTCAGAGGTCAACATCATAGTGAATTCTGGGTGGTATTTTGGTCAGAATGCAGTTTGTAATGTGGTTTATCATTTCTTAATCAAAAGGTTTTGCCCCAGGCACTGACAAGGCTTGCCATGGAAACATTTGTCCCTGTATGGGCAGGTTGAAGATCCCTGATTCTGATTCATAGTAACATTTTGTCTTGTGATACAACTTTTTGGCTTTTTGTTAAGTAATTTGTGCAAGGAATCTTTCTAACAAGTGGCATTATACAGAACCAAAGGAATTGCTTAGTAGAAACTGTTTTAGTGGTTTAATATATTTTAACTAAGGCATCTGAACCCAGAAGTCAGTCTGTATGTTTAACAAGTTGTCAGGTAGTCTAATCGTTACGGGCTTAGACTTTGTTACTTTGTTACAACTAGAAGATTTCTAGTTGTAATGACAGGAAGATCTTTGGTTTAAGAAAGTTACTATTATTCCAAATAAACTGCACAAATGACAATACAAAAATTATTTCAGATAAAAGCTTTAGCCAAGCAGCTAAAATGTATGATTTTTTTAGCCTTTAATCAAATGCAAAGCAACCTTGGATGGCTGCTTAGCAGGTAGCTCTGTCTCCAGGTACCTCCAGGACTGTAGGACTGATTGCAGTAGCAGCTCTGCGTGTGTGGAGTTGGCATGTTACCATGTGGCCCTGTCCCGTTTCTTATTTTCCTGCAGACTGAGTGGCCTGTCCCCTTTCTTGGGTGACGATGACAGCCAGACCCTCAACAATGTCCTGACCATAAATTGGTACTTTGATGAAGAGGCTTTTGAGCAAGTCTCAGCTGAAGCCAAAGATTTCGTTTCCAACTTGCTCATCCGAGAAAGGAGGTTTGTAAGATAACAAGGAATTATGTTAAGCATGTTAGATTGTAAGGGTCAGAACTAGGAAGACTCTTATCTCAGACTAGTACAGGGACTAATTGTCAATCCATCCATCTTCCATATCTACTTCAGTTCAGTTCAGTGTTGTCGTCAATGGGAACTGACTAGATTTAGGAAAACCAGATTTTAGTAGAACAGCTAGTAGCGAGTCACAAATTTGTGTTGCAGTGGGCGCCTGAGTGCGACTCAGTGTCTGAAGCACCCCTGGCTGAATAATATAACTGAAAAAGCCAAGCACAGCAACATTGTCCTCAAGTCGCAGGTCCAGCTTAAGAAGTACATCGCCAGGAGGCTCTGGAAGGTGAGCATTTTACTTACTCACAGGAAATTAAATTCTTTTGCTTTGACAATAAGCCCTTTATTGAATTTGAGCTGTTATGTTGCCCATCCCGGGCTATCAGACTCACTTGGTGTACATTTCTCTTTGGCCTGGCAGAAGAACTACATTGCAATAGCGGCTGCTAACAGGTTCAAGAAGATCAGCAGCTCCGGTTCACTTACCACTCTGGGGATCTGACAGCTTCAAAAGACATAATTTACATAGGAAAGGTGCAACGGAAATGATTTTATACGTTTTTTTGGTTACGTTTAAGAATTGTATCATGTTTCTTGATATAAATATGCTTTTTCTTTTAAGATTTATCTTTTCTCAAATTAAGTGCCAGGCAACTTTCTTCTGGTCAGGTGAATTTTCTCGCCACTAGAGGCCGCCACTGCAGTGCTCATTATTAGACTTGTAGGTTTTTATGGTTTATTTAATTTTGTTATTTTTTATTTTGATGCAATATGTTAATTGACAGGAAACTGTTGATAACCAGTTGTGTGTGAACTGCATTGTTTAAAAGATATAATTTTGTGACGTAATAGATAACGTGTGTTTACATGAGTTATAAGATTACTGACAGGACCATGGACAGTGTTTAAAATCTAAAACCATACACTTATCTCTTCAGTATCTAGTGCACGTACTTCAGTGGGGACCATAAAGTAAAATCTGTTTATGGTCTCCACCTCTGGGTTTTTTCTTTGATTAATTCATTTAATTTGGTGTTCTGTTAAAAGTGGTAGATTTGGACATGTGGGTTCATCATCTACTTAGGTTACCTAAATGAATGAATGTTGTATGCACCACCAACTAAGAACTAAAAAATGACCAGTAACAGACGAGATTACCTATAATATTACGTTTGCCAGAAAAGCCACGTAGGTGCAAGCCCAGCCACAACTGACTGCAGAACGTTTCTCACTTGGCTTTCATTACCTTGTCTGTACCTCGTCAGAATGTTTGTGCTCTGCATGTTAACACTGCGCATTACACTGAGTTCATTTTGTCCATTGGAGTGTTCGTGTTTTTAAAGCAGAATTTATATATATAGAATTTACATATCCCAATATGTGTGATGATGTACTGAGTTCCTATACTTTTTCTTTTTTTAATCCTTGGTTTTCCAAAAATTCCTGGTCGCTCCATCCAAACGTTTCGCTAAACTGAATCCTTGAATCTGTGCTATGAGGAGCCGGGCAGCCATCCTGATAAGAGCGCCGTGATATTTGACTCGCTGTGTCTGCTGGCTTTTGGCCCAGTAGAGCTCATAATTGGCAGAAAACCAACAGACACAAAGAGTTGCGATGATCAGAGGTACTGATGATCCGGTAGTGGGGATGTACCTTGCAGCGTTTGAGTAAAACTATACTAAGAGGCATACTAATAATGATTCTTTTAACATATCTGAGCAACAGTGTAGGAGAGGGTTTGATGTCGTAGAGGACACAACTCAATTATTTATAAAATAATTCTGATTTGCTGTTGGTTAAATGACAGCTCTGGAATTTCATCAAAGTTGTTAATGCTGCCCTGGATAACACATCTAAAAAATGAATAAAATTGAATATAAGCAGCATCCAGAACTGGTCCAGGTTATTTCTGTCATGCAGTATGATTATTATTATTAGTTAAATCAAGACGTGAAGTTGAGTGGGCTTTATAGTCATACCATCTGTATCCATCTGTTGGTGCAATGGTGGGCTAATGGTTAGGGAAGCGCACTTGTGTCACACGGATTAAATGCAGAGGATACATTCGTTGTTGTGTGCTGTGGTGTGTCAACAATGAAAATTAATTGCTTCACTATATAAGCGTACAATGACTTGACGCAATATACACACATGCAGATAGAGTGTGACAGGAGGGATTTGCGATCATTTTAAGTTCAAAAACCCAGCACTGTACAAGACAATGGGTGCTGAACATGAGACTACACATCCACAGTGCCGGAGTGTGTAATCGGCTGTAAAAATTTGTGTAGCAGCAAAGAACAGTAAAAATACAACCGTGTCAGTGAGCATGTAAGTAACCAGCATGTAAGTGCATGTAAGCCCCAGTGGAATGAGGGTGCCGGTATTCTTACACTCAGGAATTGCTTACTATTACAAACATCCTTATATTAGTGTACAATGGTAATATGTTTGGTAAGAGAGGTTGATATTTCATAAAGCCCATTCATTTTACATACTCTCATAGGTTGTATAATTGGCTGGTTTCCACAATGAGACTTGACCCTGCAAATATATGTGCGATCATTTTCACTTTCAGTTCATTCATTAATATTGGTTTTGTTCCACAGAATGATCATGTTTCATTTATTATTGACCATAGTAGGCCTTCACTGACAAATCTTTTTAAGAAACTAATGTTGCCTCATGTTAGTATTCGGCATGATAAGGTGGTACATTTCTTCATAATTTCTTTGCCGTTGATGGCACTTGTTTTTCCAGTAGACTGATAGCGTCTTATTTAGCGAATAGTAGCAAGAGCATAAATCACTTGTGTTGCATTGTTTCTCTGTCAGGTGTGATGGTGACAGATGGTGGGGGGTCTGCAGACCACTTTCACATTCCTGCTCGGGACAGTAGTTTAGATTTTTCATTTATTACAATTTTTCTTTCTTTTTTTTGGAGAGGTGGTCAGTTCTTTTGTCTCATTTTCATTTATATTTTTTGTCATTTCATAATTTTTTATACTTTTCTATATTTATGCTTGCTTATGGTGTAACTATGTTCATGCATAGATCCCTCTCCTTGTAAATTCTTTCATGGAATGCCTTGGAAGCTGTTAGGGTCAAATTCTTTACTCTCTCGTTCTCTCTATCCTTCCAACACTACTCTTCATAAGGTACTTATTGCAATTGCGGTATTAACATAAGACAGAAGCTTCTAATGAATGTTTATTTTTTTTTTATCTAGTCACTAAACACCTGTGGGAGCCTGTGTTTCCACTGTTCAATGTGTGGCGACTTGTTAGGCCGACTGCAGTCTATAAATATCCATCTGACTGCACCCCTAGAGCATCCAATTGGCCTCTGATGGTAGAAGAGCTGGGTCACGCCTTGACGTTGGCAGGGCTGTCCCCCTCCTTTCTCCTTATTTAGTTTGAAATGTCTTGGTTTAGCTGCCAGGGCTCATCTGCTTTCCTTGGGAATGTCTATGAATAGAGCATGCAGGAGATAGGCTGTGCTGTCAGGGGGGAAGCAGCCTAGGGGAGGGGCAGAGTACCATCTGGAGCCGTCACTCAGGCTGAATCGGGGCTAATGCCAGGATGCCAGAGCGAATGGCTCACTCACTTTCCTGCACTCTGGGGAGTGCACACAAACTTAATGCCTGTTACAGAGAGTATGGGAGCTTCTCTCAAAGATCGTACAGCGTATACTGACACGGGAATACGGAGACGCATGGAGCCAAACAAAGTACAGAATGCAAAAGTTATACCCGTGATAAGATAGAAATTACAACTGACTGGAGGGTAACCCTACATACACCACAATGAAACATCCAAAATAGAGGCATTATCATCAGCTTATGTACAAAAACGATAGTTGGGATAGTCTGACCACGTGAATTGCATAGATACAGGTAGAATATAGCAGATATAAGTGGGTAACAGGTGGGGATGTGTAGAATAACTGGCAGCTTAATAAGGAGATCTAAGTGAAGGCGTCCAGAGACTGATGGGGATGAAAGGGCTGCATAGGACCACTGGCGTTAGATTCATTTCATAGGATAACATTGCAGACTCTATAGATATATGACCAATTTCCCTCTGCACAATGCACTATTAATATATATAAAAAAGTATGTCATATGCAAATACAGGTGCTGCTGGGCTCCGCCCCTCTGGCAGCGATGCTGGAATATGCCCCATCAACCTGACTTGTTGGATTAATGGCATGCAGATAAAGGACTATACATATTACAGTCCTGACTTTCGGTTTAATTTTGTTTTGGCGAACAGGTGCAGCCCTGTGGAAGAAGAGTAAGGGTTAGGGTTATACCTGCAAACATAAAATTAAAAAAAATATCCCAACAAAAGCTACACTAATTGTTCAGTATGTTATATTCCTCTCCAGGAAATAGAATGAAGGAGTGTCTGTCAGATTTGTACGGATATCTTGTACCCTGATTTTTTATGCATTTTGTTCTTTATGAAAAGGCCCCTTCTAAATGAGTATTCTAAGTGTGTTCAATTGTACCAGGAGTCCTTGCTAAGAGCTACGTTAATATTAAATATAATACTTGACAAGGAAGATATTTTAGATCAGATCATTTTAGATCAATCTTAAAAAAGTGTCTATGCTGATGTCAGAAAGGCGATACATGCAGGCTTGTCGACTGACCAGGGTACTGCCAAGGGCTGGCAGAGTTCAAGCCTGGAATACCATTTAAAGTCAATTTAAAGTCATTTGTCATTTTATTGTGACACAAGCACAGAAGTAAAGAGCAATAATGACCTCTGCCATGGTTGTAATCACATATCACAACTGAGCAGGTTTTAAAAAACAGCTTGCCAAAGTGTGGGGACATGAACCATAACAGCCTAAAGGTGTGTAGCTATGAACTGAGCGGAAGAGGGGTGTGCTTTTGGCAAAATGGCAGAATGACAGCAGGGCACAATTGGGCCCAAATTGGTCTATTACCTAAAGAGTGAATCTAACATTTAGCTTGTGATTTGGAAGACAATTGCAAGCTTAAAAGAAAGACTGTCAACACTTGAATAATTGTTCTTAATTGTACTGATATCTGGACTGATGAGCCTTGAGGTTTCATATTGCCTCTCTGTTACAGAATTTGTATGATGTATTCTGGAGAGGGATGGGAACAAGTCACTCCTTGGTGAGTCAGAGTCAAGTTTTGAGTCAAGTCTCAAATCAAGTGCGAGTCGAATCCAAGTCTTTCCGTAATTTTTGCTGTTGAGTCATCAAATTTGTGATTCAAATTCAAGTCAAGCTGTAAATCATGTATCTTGTCCTTTGTATTAGCTAGTCTTTATGCAGACCTACATTGTCAGATGATTGTTTTGGTATGTATGGAGGGCCAGAGGAAATAGTTGTTGTGCTTCCTCTCTGGATATGTATGGATTGAGTCCACATCAACATGCCGTATCATATCTATTAATGAAAGGATAGATGTTTTGCAAGTGAAACCCAACTATACGAAATCACTACATGTAACCTGATCTGTGGGGAGGGGGGTGTTTGCAGGGGGGGTATGTATTGCTGATGCATACAAACTTTTTTTTTTGGCCCAGGAACCATGCTTTGAAAATAATGAACCATAACCAACGGCTTCATATTTGCTGAGCTGAAATGTTTTCGTTTGTTATCAGATTATCTTATTCTTGCTCCATGTCTTGCAGTTAAATTACATTGTTTTAACCAAAACTATTGTCATCGCTTCAGTCATCATGCAGGTGTTTCAGGTTGCACCAAGTCACGCTTTGCTTTGGAAACAAACTTGCAGCTTGCAGTATGGCCCAGTATGCAAATCCAAATGGCTCAGGGTTGTTTGCACCAGTACTTTATTCACTGGAGTGGTCCTCCATTAAACTCACGGAGACATAGCAAGTTATATTTAGGTCCACTTCTCTCAGTCTACCACACTGGCTCATTGTGTATGGGAGTATTCACCATCTCTGCCTGTGCTGCATCACCTCCCACCCTCTCCTTCATGCCTCTGCTGGTCCTTCAGCTGTCTTGGTCATCTGAGGCCAGTGAGTAAGTCGTTTAGGTTGAGCTTTTCAAAAAGACGATTCTTTTCACACTTCATGAAACCTCTTCACAGCACTTACAGAGTCTCCCCTTTTCCCTCTTCTGTGCTTTGCCTTTTCAGTTTTCATCTTGATAACATTTACTTTGATTTGCACCTTAGAAAAAACTGACTGTTTCTGAGTTCAATCGCCTTTTTTGATTTGTTCATCTCTGTCTCCTGTTGATGCAGCTTCCAAAAGTGCATACAAACTCAAACCCATACATTCCTCCTTGGGTCTGATTCACTTCTCCCAAACCCGGTCTGACTCTGAAGTAGTCTGTACATCTGCTGTCTGCTGCTTAGCTGAACCTCTTCCAAAATAACATTTGAATGGCTTTTTCTTAAATAAATGTCATTGAGCCTAACCGTTGTGTCCTTTAGCTAAATATGGGGAGCTGGTGGGTGGACAACAACTGTGAAAGAACCCCAGACTTGGGATGGGAGTGAGAGGAGGAAAGAGGTAGCTTGTGATTGGCTGAGAAAAAGCTGTGCCCGGGCACTTCTTGACCAATCCTAGGAGTCTTCTATGAATGTGCAGTACATATTTAAGTGAGGGCTGAGCTCAGGCATCAGGTGGATCAGACCAGGAAGTACGCAGGGTGCCTCTAGGTGTCCTTCCCTGTGATCGCTACAGCCACTCTCTCTGAACTAAAGACCTTTTGTTACAAGGCAACATGGTAAGAAACTTTGTGGAGGAGACAAACCAAATAAAAGAAACAGAAACCACCAGAAAGCTATACAGTCTGTTTAATTTTTGATTTTGCGACTCGTGTAGAAGTTTTGGGCAAAGTGATTTTCTGTGGATGATGTTTTAGAAGCTCCGTTGGGTCAGGGCATGATATGGATTTGTGGAAAATCGCGGAGACATCAACTCACGTAGTCATGCCTGTTTGTCCTTACATCCTCGATCATATCCGTCGGTGCATCTATCTGTGAGTCTGTGCAGTTAGTCACCAGTGCATATTAGCATGTATCTGTGTGCATGATCCTGTGTGTACGAGGGCTTCAGTAACACCCTCTCCTCAGGTCCTCTGTGTACCCCTTCCATCCACAGAAGGAATATCTGCCTCTTTCTCTTCCTTGCTGGTGTTTCCTCATCCTCTTGCTGAGGCCCTGTTACTGGAGTTCTGCGTTCCCTCCCTTTCTGCAGCAACTCAAGGCACCAGGCAGCCTTTAACATGAGTGTAAAGGGCATTTTGTTTTGCGTGTAAAGGGCTGTATCTAAAAAGCTTTATTTTACGGTTCTTCTTCAATAGGTGTTACGTGATAAACTAAAAGCATATTTAGGGGCATTTTTAGGGTCATTCTGTTACGTAGTGTTTTTGAATTCAAGTGGAAGTGTTCTTAATGGTATTCCTTCTGTCTCCTAGTTTAAGAGGTTCCAGGTTGTTGTTTTACACAAAGAATTTGACTGGTACTGTAAGAAATGTGGCATGGCCTGGTCGGTGGTATGGCTAACGAAGGAGGGAGTGGAGTGATAGTGTTATACTCAATAATGCAATACTCAAATAGGCAGTGGTCACTTAGCTGAGAGTGACTTTGATTGTCTTTGTGGGTTTGGGAGTGTAATACTATGAGGAAGTGATTGTAAACTACATATGGAATTGTGAGTGGCTCGGATAGGAAATGGCGTCTATGTTAGGGTGCGGTCTGCGCAGTAGAAGCTCTGCAAACTTCCCCGTGAGTGCCTGTGGATATGCATCACCGCCAACTATACGCTGTAACTGGTTACGTGTGAGCGCAATCTGTGCAAAAACACGAAGCGCCAGAAGTGCTGTACTGCTACAGTTATGTTTGATACTTCGATGGTCAAACTGTTTGGATGTGGCCGGAACAAAAATGTTACTTAAAAATTTTAATGAAATATTTGAACTGAGTGCAGTTGGCAGAACTGATCACAAGAGCAGGTACTAGAGCGCAGAGCTGGATACCATTTCAAACTGGAGCTGACTAGGATGAGATTGGAGAGGTGCTGACACACTGTGCCAAAATGCGAGCATCGCCGCCCTGCTTCCTCTGGAGTCAGCAGGAGTGTGAGGTTTCGCTTGATTAATTTAGCAAATCTTATCTATGCTGCCTCATTTGGCCTCATCGTACTGGCAGGGTTTGGCCCCCTGAGTTTTCTTTTTTCCGGTGGAGAATTACACACTATAATTGTCTGTATGACAAGCATAAAGAAACCAGTTTTGACTGGGTCAAAGATAATGACAACATATATATATATATATATCATATATATAATTTGAATAGCATGTCTGTCTTCGCATTACGGTATGATAAATGTTTCCTAAAATGTGTATCAGTCATGCCACCAAACCCATTAATTGACTACATGAGCAATACAACACTTCTTCTGTTTTTTTAACTTTATTTATTTATTTTCAGTTATTGATTTTAACTTTGTTTATTTGTGGTCTGGTTTATTTTGTTTATTTTATATTGATTATTTCTTCGATGTGAGTTCAGTTTGCCCCGAGTCCCGAAATCATATCTGTTCCATTGGTAATGACGCTATATAGTTTGACCCCTTTACCAGTAGAACCTGTGTTTTTGGTAGCAATGAGTCATGTGATCCAATTCCCTGGCACAAATATTTAATGTAAGGCAGTGGGCCATGTGGCTGGAGCCTACAGAAGGCATCCGTCAGCAGGTGGATAAGCGGTAGCTTATTGACCTAACCCTGTTTCTGAACCAGCTGGTATCACTGCATTTTTGTTGAAGGACTGACAGCCACATTAATAACTCATTTCTGTTCTTCACATGTTTGACAAATTAAACAAATCTGGACTCAAAACAGGCAACAAAGGGCATAACAGTGATATTATAAACTCATGACTGCCCTTCAGTTTCGGACATTATTTGGTGTTTTCCCAGTTGGGGTGAATAACATGGGGGCTCAAATGCAGATGGAGGTTACTCGCTACATAAGTTGTGCCTTTAGAATCTCCTAAACCTGCCTAGAAAATTCCACCTCGGTGTAACTTCGTCAAGGACTCCATTAGGAATCTTCTCCCCTCTTTCTCCTTTTCCTTTTTACCTGTTGTTTGTCTCTCATGTGCTTCTCCTTCTCTGTCTGCTACTAGCCCACTGACGCGCAAGCAGACGCCCGCTCCTACCTGAGCGAGGAGATGATTAGAGGTGATACGGGATGGGGGGCAGCAGGGACATTCTCTCATGTGTTTCATGACAATTGTTGAATCCCCCTTATACACACTGGAGGGGAAAGAGATTACATACATTTATAGCCATAAATGACTAATTCTGATTTAACAGTAAATAATGCTTAAAGTCAAAGAGCTGTGATTAAAGATCGAAAAAATTATAATTTATGTTCTCAATATCTATTGAAATCAACCTAAAAAGTTATATAGAAATATTGAAACTATATGACTCATTGTAGTACTGTGCTGTTCCAAAAGTTGAATATGCGCCAGGCGTTTCCGTCTATTTGTTTGTTCCTTACACAAATATTTCTGCGCACATTCATCCAGAATTCAAGGCTGCCTTTGACATGTTTGACACCGACGGTGGCGGTGATATCAGCACCAAGGAGTTGGGCACTGTCATGAGGATGCTGGGTCAGAACCCCACCAGAGAGGAGCTGGATGCCATCATAGAGGAGGTCGATGAGGACGGTGAGTTTGCTGACCAAAGGTCACAGGTCACATGTGCCGCCTTCCAGTCATTCACCAAGAAATGTCTTTCACTCCTGTTCCATGTCAAATTAATGCTGTGTGCTTATGTGTGGTTTAGGAGCAATACTGAGTGAAGGCAAACTGTCAGTAATTCCTCCTAGACTTATTCCTCGTGGTCTGTGCTTCCATAAGTATTTGATTTGCTCTCAGTAAGTCTACCTTTGCTCTACTCAAAGGCAGCGGCACCATTGACTTTGAGGAGTTCTTGGTCATGATGGTGCAGCAGCTAAAGGAGGACCAGGCTGGCAAGAGCGAGGAGGAGTTGTCAGAGTTCTTCCGCGTTTTTGACAAGTACAGTGCTTCTTGTTCTCCTGATAATGAATATGCTCCCCTCTCCAGAAAAATCTCTATGTCTCAGTCATTATGAGCAGGCATTTGCTAAAATATCTCACGCACACTTAAAGTATCTGAAGTCTACAACACAAACACAGACACTCACAGATCTTAAACTCGCGCCTAAGCACATCCATTCACACTGCTGGGGAACATACGTCCGCCTGTAAATGTCCATGTACAGGAAGGTGGCCAGTTATAGAAAGTCACACAAGCTCTCTGCTCTGATCCCTCAGGAACGCAGACGGCTTCATCGACAGGGAGGAGTTTGGGGAGATCCTGCACACTGCTGGCGAGCCCATCACAGAGGAGGAGATTGATGAACTCATGGCTGATGGTGACAAAAACAACGACGGCAAGATCGACTTCGATGGTGCGTCGCTCGGATTCACTCGTAGACGACACGGTCGTGTTGATGCACTGTAGCTTTCTCTAACTCGTGAAATAAATCACAAAAGTCATACACATACGTCAAGAAATTTCCTACGTTCTATATTATTATTATTATTATTTCCTTTATTATTGTATAGAGGATAACGGTCCCTATTGCTAAAGCAGAGATAAAGCATTGCCATTTGCCTCTTATTTGCAGAATGGCTGAAAATGATGGAGAACATTCAGTAGAAAAAAAGAAGACATTCCTGAACAAACCCCTCAGCTTTGGCATGGAGTGTTTCTTTGAACTGACAGGAGCTCCTGTGTAAAGGGCTACTGAACCCAGGAACTGGTAAAACAAAAAAAATAAACAGAAGAGGCCTGAGGTCTAAGAATCTCTAAGAAAAAGGCTTGATCAGCCCAGCGTAGCTAAGGCCGAACCTCATGCTGGCACTATGGGACTTTCTGGGAGCGTGTATTAATATCCTGGCTAACTTCTGCAAGGAACGCAAGTGCCCCCCTCCCTGTCTTAGCCTGCAGTTGTTTTTTCCCACCTGTTGCTGTGTTCAATACGCTGCCCCCTTTACATTATGGTTGTAAAATAAACCTGTTTCCAGCTTTGAGTCACAAACCTTGGGCTCCTGGTCATGTTGTGATTGTAAAGGTGTCAGGTAGTGGTGG
>JAODKM010000118.1:26061199-26089952 GCA_026780845.1 Petrocephalus sullivani
GGTTATAAACGGTCATCCATAGTACAGGATTGGGTGGGAGCTCTGTAGGGTTATAAACGGTCATCCATAGTACAGGATTGGGTGGGAGCTCTGTAGGGTTATAAACGGTCATCCATAGTACAGGACTGGGTGGGAGCTCTGTAGGGTTATAAACGGTCATCCATAGTACAGGACTGGGTGGGAGCTCTGTAGGGTTATAAACAGTCATCCATAGTACAGGACTGGGTGGGAGCTCTGTAGTGTTATAAACAGGCTGAAATAGATAAATAATGTACTTCATTTCAAAAAGGCAAACGTATTTTGACTGGAGTGATGGCATCTTTAAGACATACCCTAAACATACCATTATAGCAAGATGGTCCTTAACTAAACCTTTTGGCCTTCTCTGTAGGTATGAACTTGACAGACAACATGCACACAAATAGAATACAAAACATACATACATACATACATACATACATACATACATACATAGATGAAACTGTGTGCCTAATCATACTGGGCCCAAAACCTTCAAGTTATGCAAATATGTCAACAGAAAACTAAGACTGTTTCTCCCCCAGAAATCTTGAAACTGTTTCCCCCCCCCCTTCTTCTAACATTAAGAGAAGGAACCCCACACAGGCTGGCTGTTGGGAAGCGTTTTCGCTGCGAGTCGCATCGCGGCATCTCATGTGGCCCGGCAAGCCAGGGGCTGGAGAAAGCCGTCGGCTACTATGCCCCCCCTCAGCGCTCCGGTTATACAGCCCGTGCCTGCTGATAGTCTGTTTTGCAGTGGAAATTCCTGGTTTCCCCACAGCTGTCACGCCATGTGGGAAAAGACTGGGCCTCACCAACCACCACAACATTTTCCTGCAGATTCATGGTGCACTGCCAGCACTGCCTTCTGCACGAGATGTCTGAAGGGGGCACTGGGAATGCGCACACACACACACACACACACACAAAAAAAATTTACTTTTCCCAAACTTCACTGACTTTTTGGCTGTCCCACCTCCTCAAAGCTGAATAAACACAGCTTGTATGGCAAATTCCAAATAAACTTGCACATCACTGATCATCCCAACAACAGGAATAACAAAGTAAAACAATAAAAAAAAAAAAAAAAAAAACTTTTTTCTGTTTAGTGACAGTGGTGAGAGACGAGTGACAGTTCGGATAACAGAAGGGTACGACCTGCCAGCGACAACAGCTGCAGTGATGGTCCCGAACGAACGTTGCCACGACAGTGGAGGATGGATCCGGCAGATGGCGCTCCCGTCGGGTCTCACTGGCGCTTCTTGGCGATGAGGAAGCCGAGCAGCGCTCCCGTGACCAGCGCCAACGCCGCCGGCAGCCACTGCTGGAAGCTCTCCTGAGACCGGCGGCTTTCGGCGGCCGCGTCGTTGCCAAAGATCTCGGCGAAGCGATCCTGCAGCGAGAGGAGGGCGGAGCTGTGAGTGAGGGCGTGGCCAACGCGACGCCGGGGCTGGCTCTGTATTCGCGTTACAGCCTTCATTTTCACAACTGACTGCATGCTGCTTTACACCCTAACCAAGGGAGACTTAATCCCCGGGACAGATACTTTCTGAACCCAAGCTGACAAACGGGCAACACCCCTACCCGCAACTTCCAGCTCAGATGTCGCCTGTGGTGGATCCACTCCCCACAGAGTACGACTAGAACCTGCTGTTCTCACGCCGCAGCTGCCCCCCAGCGTGTAACCTGACATGGTTTGACCAGTTTCACAGACCTGCAAGTTGAGTGTTCATGATGGTCAGCAGGTTTAGAAACCTGTCTAGGCGACAACACCAAGGGATTAATGGCAGTTTCTTTCCATGTAAGAATAAATTTAAATCGTTCTCCTAGATCGCTGCTAGATCGCTAATCAATGTAGGAATCACACTTTGCAAAATCAAGAATTCTGCTGAACCGTAGGTGGCTTTATTGTGCCGCGCCATTATTTCAAAACCAAAAGAAACCATGCATTGTTGAGTAGTGCTTTGTATTACTCCATTGTCTGAATGCCAGCGAGACATTGAGAACCACACCTGGCATAAGCTGCCATTATAAGCAGAGAACATCTTCTGTTGTCCATCGAGGGACTGAGGGTGGTGGCGAAACGGGGAAGGAGGCAGAGGCAGGAGTGCAGGCTAGCTGCGGGGGTGTGTGGCTGTAATTCTCTCTCATTACAAAGTTTTCAGGCACACAAACATATTAAACATTCCCCAAACTCAAGAAGGGTACAGTGCAACAGAAACCAGACCCTATGGGGGGAAAAGACGGGCAAAAGCCAAGAGAATCACTCAGGAGAAGGAGACAATCAAAATAAAATCTTTAAAAAAGAAGTCCCTCCCTAAGTCCTAACTTGATGTCAAACATGACAATGACAGATCCCATCTGACATACCTGAGATGTCAGACGGCTGAGTTCACATCCTTAACCAAGGTAACGTAGAAACAGATGGGCTTTGAGCTTCAAAATCATGCGGTGACCAATGAACTTTCGGCCTGCAATCACGCGCTTCACTTTGTACCCTTTGTTCACTCACCTCCCTCGTTATCCATTTACGTCATTTTATCTATTTATTTATTTTTTTTTTTTACCCGCCCTGAAAACGATCTGGGAGAGAGGGCGACAGACAGACCAAGAGACAGGCAGTGACAGGGCGTGTGGCATTCCAGAGGCTGCATTGTTGCAGTGCATTCCACTATCTATCCCGGATAGGCTGTCCCTGCTGAGTCACACCAGAGAGGAAGGCAAACTATAGGACCAATTCTTTAGAATGTTTGCTAAAGGTCTCCGTAACTGAATTTGCCCTCCCCCAAGCCAGGATGCTCCTATCGGGGCAAAGTCTTTGCCTGACGCAGTTGCACACGGTTGGTCATTTGGCAACACCTGGGTGATCTTCAGCAAATTCCCATGACATCACATCCCTTCCTGTGGCCGTGACAGAGCTGTATGTTACCATCATGTGGTCAAACATGCCTCCATGGGTGACTCAGCACCTCAAAATGTAGAAACTCATCTGCTTACGCCAAAAAAGGGGGGGGGGGTCTGATGACTTAGCACTTCACGCTCTGCTGGTGCCCTCATTCCTACAGCAACTGGAACGGATGAAAGCAGCAAGGGGCATTGAAAAGGAAAGATAACGAGGGAGAGAAGTGAAAAAAGAGGGAACAAAAAGAGGGAAAGGAGGTAAAAGGGAGGAGAGGAAAAACTGAGCGAAGAGAGTGTCGTGAGTGAGACGCATGATAAGCGAGAAGACGTGCTTTAAAAACCAAAGCCCATTCTGAATCCAGCAGCCTGGACACTTCCCACAGGATCAGCATGACAGTGACCCAAAATCCGTCACCTGATATAACTAGCAAATGGGAGCTAGTTAACCACATACAGCTACTTCAGAGGGTATAAAATATGCCTACTGCTTTACTTACTTGCTTGCTATACCTGTACTACAAGCCAGATATCCTCTGTAATCTCCATGTCCTATTTCCTGTAGGTACCTACCACTGGCTCCCCAAGCATTTTCAGAGCCCATTAACACAATCATTCAGTGATATTCAATTACCCTCCTTCATGGGCTCAGCAAGTAATTTCTCATTTTCACCTTTCCCAGGCAGAGTTTTTTTTTTTTTATGTCATCTACCCTCCAGTAAAGTACAGTATAACACCAACAACCTAAAAACAGGTTCCAACTGCATGTGGTATTTAGAAATGCATGTAGTTGCAGCAAGTGAGGTGCAATTGTTTCATCACATACTAGCCCCCCCCACCCGAGCATTTCACCACTTACCATCATCTCAGTACTAGCAAATTCTGGAAAAATCAGACAGGAAGCTGACCTCAGTAAGCTCCCCAGGAGGGTGGGGGGTACAGTCCAAGAGAAGAGAAAAGCCTGAGTCACCCTGAGAAATGGCTGCATCTCCACTCCCTCTTCTGGTAAGCGGCCCGGTGACCTCATCGGGTCTGGAAGGGACTGGCAGGAGGACCTCGACGGTGCACGCCCACCCCACGGTGCACGGCGTGCCCAGATAGCGGGGCCTACGTCTCGGCTGGGCCAGATGTCACACATGCTGCCAGAAAACTTAAAAGAACCAAGAGCAGGCACCGGCTGCGGGCTACTGTGGCGTCTGGAGAATGACAATGACAGACTGTGGCCCTTGTGCGCTCGTGCAAGACGCTCACATGCTGCGGACTGTTTTGGCAAAAAAAAAAAAGGTAAAAAAAAAAAAACTGGAGAGGCACAGAATGTATGAGTCACTTCGGATTAACGCAGTTTCAGAGAAAACACTTGATACGATGCCCTCAGTGCTGACTAATGGAAGCACTTCTGTCAGCCCTCCATGGAGGGACAAGGGCACCAAGTCACCTGCTCCCCACACTCATTCCATGAGTCACGCTGCTGTTACTTCTCTGCTCCTGCTGGAGGCAGCACCCAGCACAGCAGACACTGCACCAGGTGTAGGCCAGATGTAGTAACACACTGGGCACACCTGAATCGCAGCTGTGTGGGCCCAACGCATGGTTCCCAGTCCCCCTACCCCCCCTGGCACTTTGGGGGTCACCTCTGAAGCTCTCTAAGACCAAGAGCAACGGGTGGCTACAAAAGGCCCTGACTTTTTGGAACCCCGACCTATGATAGCACATGACAGCATGGACAAGATGGTCTACAACCATTAGGTCTGATGTCTGTCAACAGACCCAGCGAGAGGGGCAACAGGAGTGGTTTGATGAGCAGAGACTGACTGGCACCTATTAGCTGTACGAATAAAGTGGCCCTGCTTCTAAATCGAGCTAAAACTTACCCATCCTCCTTGGGACTGAATCCAGGGCTGGATATGGTTGTCCAAATAGACGGTCATCCAGTCCACAATGTGGCCCACCAGTGGGCTCATCTCCTTCTCGACACACTCCACACACAGCGCGCCGCCAAAGGCGAAGAGGCCCACCACGCGGCCCCAGTTGACACCGTCCCGGAACACCTCATCCATGACGCTCTCGAAGCTCTGGTAGGCTGTCGCCGGCGTGATGTGCAGCTGTGAGGACAGGTCGCTGAAGGCACGCTGGTAGCGGAACTCGAATTCGTTGGCTGAGAGTCGCAGTGCCTCCTTCACCGCCTCCAGGCCTTGGGGGGTAGCACCCTCCGGGGGTGCACCCGGGCCGAGGGAGCGCGTACTACTGACCGATCCATTGGCGTGAGCCACGGCGCCTTCCGCTTCGCCCTCACCTGCCCCCGACGGCTCAGTCTGCCCGTTAGCGTCGTCCTGCTGGATGTGGGCAATGGAGTAATTCTTCTGGGCCAGCTTATAGCTGACAAAGTACTCTACCAGCTCCCGATTGCTGTAGGACATGCTTTTCCTTCTCTCCCTGCTCCTCCCGCCTCCCTCCCACAGTCAGTTGTTAGCTTCCTTGCTCAATAGGAGTGTGCTCCTCAGCCTGGTTCCCTCACACCGCAGGCTTCATACCCACCCCTCCCGCCCCCCGGGGCGTGTCGACGGCTGACTTTGGAGGGGGTTCACCAGAAGGCAGCTACGGTTACACGGGCCCTGGAAGAGACAACAAGGGGGTTAGGGATCAGCATCGATGCTAGGGCAGGGGAAGCACGCAGCTTAAAAGGGAGCCCGGTTAGCAGAGGGGCTTAAGCCGAGTCTCTGAACAGGGACGGCATTGCCACACAGGGCCTTCCGGGATGCTTCCTGAGGCAATGAGATGACGTTAAGATAGGCCTACATGCAGATGCTAAAGTTGAGCAACAGGACACTGTTATCTCATTCGGTATTATCTCGAAATCCATACGACAGGCCTGAATGCATCTCAAATGTCTACACTGACACCATAAGTACACTTAAGTGTTAAGCCATAACTTTGATTAAAATTGGATTAATATATAGACGGAAAACTTCTATCACTCTATATAACAAAATAACAATGCTTATGGCATAAAATAAAAAACACGGTTACTCATGCCCATTTACTATAACCATCCACGTGACTCTGTTACTACCATACATAAAAAAAAAAACTTCACCAAAAAGTATATTTTTCAATACCATAACCGAATGAACAAACGCCATACATTCTTGTGACACGGTCGGCCCGATGGCGGCTGGCGTCAGCGGGAGGCTTGCGCTCGGGCGCTTTCCAGGGGCGGCCCATTAGGAGGCCTGCGCTCGGGCGCCTGAGGGCGGCCCATTAGGAGGCCTGCACTCGGGCGCTTTCCAGGGGCGGCCCATTAGGAGGCCTGCACTTGGGCGCTTTCCAGGGGCGGCCCATTAGGCGGCCTGCACTCGGGCGCTTTCCAGGGGCGGCCCATTAGGAGGCCTGCGCTCGGGCGCCTGAGGGCGGCCCATTAGGGCCCGCTTTCCAGGGGCGGCCGAACGCGCAGATGTCAGGCCTGCTTTGCAGACACACAGCCCCCCGAAGGCCGTTGCGGACCGGGGGCAGAGCAGCGCGGATCCCGCCCGGTTACCGACTGACGCGCAGCGGACTGCAGCACGGCCAGGCAGGGCCTTCCGGGGCGCTCCGAGCGGCCTGCGTGCGGATGCTGATGCTGAGCGACAGGCCACCGTGTCCCCCCCCCATAGGACGGGCCCGAACGCGTCTCCAACGCCGACACTGACGCCATAACTGTCAAGCCAAAACTTTCGTGAAAAAGGCCGAAAATATATAATAAAAACCTATCAGTGTACAGCAGTGTACAGCAATGCTTATTGCTCACCGCAAATAGCAATTCTTATTGCGCAAATAGCAGGATTGCACGTCCATTTACCAAACAGCCAAACTGCCATTTATAACCATACACACCCCCGGAGGATTGTGTTAGAAACAGGCAAAAGAACAAAAGTTTTATTATAAACATTATAACCGAATCCAACAAGCACCCTCATTGTTTCGGCTTGAAAATATTTGCTTAAAAGCACACTTTATTTTTGAGAATGATATATCACAGCTCCTGCACAGCCCGGGGGGGGGGACCCCTAATCTAATTCCCACTAGACACGCTCATAAACATCCAAGCGAATCCCAAAATACGACACGTGGGTGAGAAAGAGGAGCACCAAGGGTTAATACTCCCCCGCTAATCGCGAATATGACGCAGCGAGCCTCCGATATGATACTAATGGGAGTTACGATCGATTTGTTTAAATTAAATTACGAAATTCGAGGCAGTCCGATTAATGACCGCGAGTTACTGTACTTGGAGTAATAATACATGCTAATGCGCGGAGGACTGGCAGGCGGCCCGAATACGCAGCACGGGCGATGTTACTAACCAGCGCCACCGTAAAACGAGCGAAGCGGAGCTCGCCCCTGCCCTAAGCAGCCAGCCCCGGCTCGGGAGGCGGCCAAAGCTGCCCATCCGTCCCCTCTGACCACCAGGCAGAACACGCCAGAGGGGAAAATGGCCAGGAAGGGAGCGGGGAGCGGGCCCGGGCCCGGGCGCCTTACCTGGCCGCAGACCTCGGCGGAGCCCCGCACGGCCCTGCTCTCGCTGCCTGCTCGCTTATTCTTATTACGCGGAGCGCATGGCGGGTTTTTCCCCCCCAACTGCTGTCAAAAGCCGAGCGCGAGATGCTGCGGAGGATCGGCGTCGTAAGCGAAGCCCTGCGTCCATATACAAGCTAGCCACGCCCTCCTCTCCGGCGATTGGTCGGGAGGATGACACCGCCCTCTGCGTCGCCGTAAATTACGTAATAAAGGAGCACATTGTAGCGCCCGCATTATCCGGCTCGCTACATTCTCGGCTGAGCGACACAATGGCTCGCGGGGGCAGGGTCCCTTCCCCTTTGCGACTCGGGTTCGAATGCAGCGCGCGCGCGCGCAGGGAGCCCGTGTGGCTTGCGGAAGTGCGCGTTCGCGTCGGCGGTTCCGCGGAACTGCTGCGATTCAATCCCACGGACGCGCAGTTCAGGTGAGCTGATGACTCTTGGCATGAGTCGTATACGTCGGACTGGCGTCCCGCTCCCCGTTCCCCTGCTCTTTAGAGCTGGCTGGGAAGTACTGCGGCCGCAACTGAATAAGCGGTTATTGAAAATGGACGGATACTATCAAGCAACTTTAATCAAGCAAATAAATCACTATGTGATTTATAGCAGCCTTAGAATTACAAGAACCGTGCTGCTATATAGAAAAAAGGAATTTAAGAAAATCAAATAATAGTTATGCATTTAACTAAAACTCCCAGGTGATGCATTTGTTTCTGGCACTTACACCGTCAATGCAGTTGTAATTTTCAGTGACTGGTAAGTCCTTGGCGAGGAATCCATTTTATTAGAACATGAACAATTGCCCACGTAGCTTTCTTTATCTGGTGAGTCTACGGAAGACAGTAACAAATGAAAAATGCATTTTTTCGCATCCATTAAACAACAAGGATAAATACTTACGTTAGCATTTACGAATATTATACAACATAATCGAGTTTTTCTAAAGCATTATAATCCCTTGTGTAGCTCGCTTCTCAGTCCAACAGTCCTGCTGCTCTTGCAAGGTTATATACACAACTTAACGATTGGCCAATGTCGTTGTGACGTTTGTTCGGATGTTCCTCCTTCATTCAATGAATTTAACCAATCAAGCAAAAATAAAACGGAAATATTCTATAATTTGCCTGTTATCAACTTCAAACCCTGACCATTTTATCCACGAGATGCAGAAATAACGAATCGAAGCCATTCTCGCTGCTCGTGTATTTAAGGTAAAAATCTCCGTAATTATGGGCATATGTAGTGTGCTGCGCTGCATACTGCTGCCACAGGGTGGCGCCAATAACATGGTACCAATCTAAGTCATATTGTACACTAATCCGCCATAACATTAAAATCACCTGCCTAATGCTGTGAGGGTCCCCCTCGTGCCGGCAAAACGGCACCGACACGTCGAAACATGGATTCCACAAGACCTCTGAAGGTGTCCTGTGGTATCTGCAGGCACCAAGGTGTCAGCAACAGATTCTTTAGTACTGTGAGTTATGAGGTGGTACCTCCTTGGATTGGACTTGTTTGTCCTGCACATGCAACAGATGCTTAATTGGATTGAAATCTGGGGAATTCGGAGGCCAAGTCAACATCTTGAACTCTTTTTCATGTTCCTCAAACCATCCATGAACAACAGGAATACCATTGCCATGAAGGGATGTATTTGGTCTGGAACAATGTTTAGGTAGGTGGTACATGAATGCCAGGAGCCATGGTTTGCCAGTAAAACATTGCCCATAGAATCACACTTCCTTCACCCTCTTGCCTTCTTCCCGTAGTGAATCTTGGTGCCATTTTCAGTTACGGTAATCTCAGTACTACTACTAAGCCAAAAACTCACAATATACATTATATGGACAAAAGTATTGGAACATCTGATCATTACACTGGCAGGCATTTTTATGATGTGCCATTCTAAATTCATCGGCATCAATGTGGAGTTGTGGAGTTATGGAGTGTGTCTGGGAATTTTTTGTTGCTTATACTTCCAGAAGTGCATTTGTGAGGTCAGGCCCTGATTTTGGATGGGTAGGCCTGACTCGCATTTTAGTTAATCTCAAAGATATTAAATGGGGTTAAGTTCAGGGTTCTGTGCAGGCCAGGCAACTGCTTTATGGACCTTGCTTTGTGTACCTGGGGCACAGTCATGCTGGAACAGAAGAGAGCCTTCCCCAAACTATTCCCACAAAGTTGGAAGCATAGAATTGGTATGCTAAAGCATTAACAGGTTCCCTTCACAGAAACTAAGGGCCTTAGCTCATCCCCTGAAAAACAACCCCATACCATTATCCTCCACCAAACTGTTGGCACAATGCAGTTAGGCAGGTAATGCTCTCCTGGCATCTGGCAAACCCAGGCTCAGACTGCCAGACAGAGAAGCGTGATTTGCTACTCCACAGAACACATTTCCACTGCTCCAGAATTCAGTGGCGGTGTGCTTTACACCACTCCATCCTAGTCATGGCATTGTGATGGTGATGTGAGGCTTGCATGCAGCTGCTCAGCTACGGAAGCCCATTCCGTGGAGCTTCCAACACACAGCTTTTCTGCTGGGGTTAGTGCCAGAGGAAGTTTGGAACTCTGCCATTATTGAGTCAACAGAGCACTGGTGACTTTTACACACTGCATGCCTCAGCACTTGGCGACCCTGCCGTTACATTACCTGGTCTGCCACTGTTTCCAAAATGCTTCTACTCAAAAAAATACCACTTACCACCAAATTTCTGACTTATTGCAAAGGTGACATCCTATGAAAGCACCAAGCATGAATTCACTGACCTCTTTAGACCGATCCATTCTTTCACAAATGTTTGCAAACCTGACTGCATGGCCAGGTGCTTGATTCTATACACCTATGGCAATGGATCTGAATGAAACACCTGAATTCAACGATTAAGAGGTGTGTTCCAGTACTTTTGTCCATATAGTGTAGTTTATTTTTAAGGTGACGTAGATATACATCTTAAGGAACCATTTGGAAAATGCAGATTTTGTCACAAATTTGTATCAAATATACAAATTTCTCTTAAAACATTTATGACAATCAGTTTCCCAAAAATCTACATATAAATATTACTAATAATACATTTAATGTGGAAGATATTCACAATATTAGACAATTTTATAAAAAATCTACCTAGAAATCTTTTCTATATTTAAAACACACTGCATTACAGATTTTATTCATATCTTGACTTCACAGCAATTTTAAAAATAATTTTGTACCCTATTATATGCCCACATTGCTGTCCACAGCATTCAGAACCAAAGACCGGTAGGTTGGGAGATTAGTGTGTGATGTCAGACTGCTTGCTTTCTCCTGATGCCTCAGGCTCTGACAGGTCACTGGTTTCCAGCAATGAGATGCATCACCTTTCCAACTGGCAATAACCCCTCTATGGCGGTGAATGAGACTGGTACTGTGGATGCACAACTGACTGCCTGAATGAAAGGAGCACATACTCAGTGCTATATGATATTTCATTTATGATAAAAGGCAGGTAGGAGTATTAAGGTAAACAGCCGATGTATATAGTTACCCTGAATATTAAAATATACTAATGTGCCTATTCTATTACCCAGCTGAAAGCCTGTATTTTCAAGAGTGGAGCATTGTGATTGGATGAAGTCCTTCCAATAGCATGTTAACCACTATGAATGATGAGAAATAAACCTATACTATTGGAAGTCAAGTGAAACTGGGTGGAGACTGAAAGAATGTTCTCCACCTTCATTAAACAAGGCATGGATAATAAAAATATACAATGGCTTATACTCAGATTGTATGACATAAAACAGTCAGAGGTTAAATTACACCTTCCGCATTCAGATGAATTCTTTTCCATTGTTTTTTCATTACATTTCTCTTTGAGAAACATAAACAATAATCACAAAAATAACAAAACGAGCATAAAAACATTGGACCCGATTGTTTATATGATTGTGTTGCATGGTCAAAGAACTGATGGCATTGATCAGGGAATGCAGATCCTGACATTCTTGATGTTCATTAAATTACCAAAAATGTAAAGATAAAATTACTGCCATTGGTGAATGGCCAATTTCCTTTTACAAAGCGTAAAATCATATAATTAATATAATTAAAATTAGTACCAAAAAAGGCTCATTTAAACATAAGAAAATGCCCATCTGTTAAATATTTTAGTGAGAAAAATGTACAGACACACACACCGCATTGGGGAGGATTATGAGAAGCCACAAGACAGTGGTGCCCATTCACATACCCAATTAATAAGTTCTACATAGCGTCCCCTGTATGTATATGTGTGTGTGTGATTTTATGTTTATATATATATAAATAATATAATTGCTGAAGAATGGAAAGATGTTTCCATGTCTATACTTAATAAAACCTGCGCATATTAATTTGCTATATGCAATTGCTTGTAAATTATTAAAATAAATTTTTATTAAAAATAATTTATGTGTGCTTCATTCTAATTCAGAATCAATCATTCAGTATTGAAAACTAGGATTTCTATTACTAGCACGTACTTCAAACAAGGGTAATATCACCAAACAATATATGATATGCTCTTATTCAAACTTTGAGGGGTAAGATAGAATTTGATTAAAATTAGACATGAGTTTGGGGGGGGGGGTGCATTCACCCCCCAGGTGAATTGTTTTTGGTGGTACAGGGTCTATGAGCATGAAATTAATTTTGACCTTCACAGTTGTGTTGACAGGATTAGAGGTTAAGTCTGTGTGTGACTATAGCGTCAGCACTGTCCCCTCCTCCTCTAGGCTGCTTTCCTCTAACTCCCCCTGCTCACTATCTGATATGCTTAGGGATCCCAGGCTGCTGCTGGGGCCTACTGGCCCATTTTGTTTCCGGCCCATGTGCAACTCATAGCGAGGGACAGGTCTTGACTCCCAGCCGGCCTCTACCACCAAGTTTTCCTCCTCCTCCTCATTCTCTAGCTCACGCTTGTCATATTCTCCATCTTCCTCCTCAGGGAGGAAGTCCTGACACATGCCAAGTTCTGACGTGCGTCTCCTGGACTCGGCTACAGGGGCCCGCACCACGTTGTAGCTCTGGTTGGCAGGCATGACCGTCACAATTAAGTTATGGCTGTTTGCAATCATCATGTCAGTCACCTGGTCGAGAGATTTGCCCGCCACTGAAACACCGTTGACCTCCAGCACCTCGTCGTTGACGGCGAGCAGCCCAGTGCTGTCAGCCAGGCCTCCCGGCACTACGCGCGAGATGAACACGCCTGGGACCCTGTCGGGGCCCTGGGGCGTGAGCCGCATGGCGGTGCCGTCGCGGATGTAGAAGCCCAGCGGGCGGTCGGAGCCACGCCGGTGCAGCCGGACACGCCGCATCCATTCGGGCAGGACGTCCACGTCCACCACCGACGACACGGGCCGGAAGTCCCGCGGCTGGCTGATGACCACGCCGGGCTTCCGCTGCTTTGGACCCTGAGGAAACACTGCAGCCAGGGCCCTCTTCTTCCATGTGGGCGTGTCCATGACAAACATGTATGGGTCTGCTTCCTCTGCAGGGAGACACACAATTCGATGCTGAGGAAGGGCTGCCCGCATCACCTTTCGAGTCATCAACCTCATCCCACCCACAGCAGTAGCCCGACTTGTTTGCACTACATGGGCCAAATTACGTGCTACTAGAATTTTTTTATTTTAATATTTTTTAAATGTTATATTTAACATGTATATGCATTAAATCAGTAAGACATTTCCCTGTGCAAGGAAACTCCCTTGTTCCAGACAATTCACAACTTCAAACGATTAAGAAGTGTTAAAAGTCTTCAAACTCTAAACCCAATAATGCCTACTGATAATACAGGTGTAATATTTTACTATTATAATCATTTTAAAACATATTTTTATGAAAATGTTTCCCTTAGATTTTTGTCAACTCTGATTTCTACAGAAGCATAATTATCAGGGATAAAAAGGATCAGCTGTATCCTAAAGCAGCCCTGCCTCACTTCCTGCTTTAAACGGGAGGGAATGCTGCTCAAGCACTGATTACCTTTTTGATAAATTCATGAAATAGTATTGTATCAGGTGTGTCTCAACCATAACAGAACAACTCCGTAGCCCTTCTAAATCAAAACTAAGGTTTAAAAATACATATTTTGATTAGCATTAAGAAAACTCCTAGCTAAGATTTATTTATAGAGCGCCTTTCACAGACAGCAGTCACAAAGTGCTGAACAACACAAGTATATAAAAAAAAGTGCAATCAACTAAAAACAAAGACCGACCTCAGAGGACAGAGAAAAAACAAATAAATAAAAGATAAACAAAGATGGTCATAAGCAAACACAAAAAGCAGACATGACAAAAAAAATATATATATGTGTATGTGTACGAATAAATACACATACATAGATGTATACATACATACATACACATATGTATGTATGAGACATTATAAAAATACAGACATCCAAAAGCACCAGTTACACAACAACACAAATGGCTACTCAGAGGCTACACTGTGAAATAAAAAAAATATATATACACATTTTGTCATATCCATCAGATATTTTAAAGGTTTTGATGTAAGAGTTCTCTTAAGATCGGAAACAACCAAAAATAGTTTTTTTTTCCTATTATACTGTGTGTCATTTGTGCTCTAAATGTGTTTTATATTATAGCATTATGACTTTTTGTGTGACTGATGAAGATCAAATTCAAGCCCTTAGCTGCAAAAAAAATGCTGTTTCAGATAAAAGGAAATCACTCGGAGACTGGCCCATTACAAAGCTTAATACCCAAAACTCATCTTTTAAAATGTATTTTCCGAGCATGACTGAAGACTAAATAAAAAAAATAAATAAGATTTTATCCCTATTCCGAAGAATGAGTGCCCAATACACGAGGCCAACATTTTACTGAAAACATTCCATTTAGCATTTAGGAGGGAGAGAATCAACATCCTTGTTGACTGCAGTGGGTGTCTGACAGGTAGGTGCTGACGTTTACACCAGCAGAGTGCGGGCACTCCCTTAGCAAACATGCCAAGGCTGCCTGCCGCTATTTACCTCAAGCACCTTCATCGAGATTCTTGTAAACCACACGTATTTGCCAAGCTCAACCACGACAAGTGGACCAAGTCGAAGCCAGGACAGAAGGAGCATAAGCACGTGCCTAGGGGGTGGGGGATGAGTGACAAGCAATGACCCTACTGCACATACGGCCTTGAACACCAAACAGCCCGCTCAGAACCTCACTGTGCACGGTCGGGCCGACACAGAACGAAAACAAACTGCAACATGGGGACTGTGATCTGCTGCAGTAAAGGTGCCCGTTCATTTCAAAGCGCGTTCCGGTTCACATTCCACTCCTTACCTTTCCGCTGCAGGAACAAGCGCAGCAGCGGCCGGGCCGAGGAGAGGGCTTTGCGGTAATTGCCATCGTTGTTAATGGGCAGCAGGACCCCCTGGGGGTCGGCGTACTTCACCAGCAGGTCCTGGTTGGGGATGAGGTGCACATGCTGCAAGAGCAGGAGGAAGTCGTCGAAGCGGCCCAGCGCCGAGCGCTCCAGGGCGAAGCGCCTGAACTCCGCTCCAAACTGAAATGGACAAAGGGGGACGATGGAGACGTCAACGGGGAGGGACTGAGGGTCTCACAAAGGGCCCCTCCAGACCACCACTGCGGGGCACTAGACCTCAGACCACAAGTTCATGCTGGAAACATTGTGCAAAGGGACTCAGATTGGTCAGGCCATCTCTCTGTCACTGTGTACATCAAACAGCTGCCCATTTCCAGGGGGGCACAAGATTCATGGCTGGGACGCAACTTTTGAAAGCGGAACAGACCAGTCGTCTGCTTCTAAGTTAGATGCTGAAATATAAAATCTAACACAGATACAGAAACGACTAACAAGGAGAGTAAACCTAGATAAAAAAAAAACAAAAAGTAGGGAATTGAAACATTAAGTATAATAAGTTATTCCTGAAAAATAACTTCAATATATTCAATAGTAGTTCAAAGACTGTAGTGTGCCATCACTTGATGCGTGTTGTTAATGCACGTTTCGGACTTGTACCACGGCTTTCTCTTGTTGTCACACCTACGGGCCAAATCCACATCCCACCAACCATCCTGTGTGGCAATAAGATGGATACTGAATCTTGAATCGTTTTTGCAGAGTCAAGATCAATTCCTCCGATTTTTCTTTATTTCTGGATGTGATGCCGAACCATTCCCAGGCGCGAACACATTCTATGTATGCTGTGTGTGCGCAGGGAGAGCTAGGCCTACATTTGCATTAAGAAAGTTAAAATATCTACCAATTTTTACATCCAAATTTCACTCCACGAATGTGAATTTAGATTAATTTATAGTATAACAAACATTATATTAATATATTCATATGTATTAAATTTCTGTACTCACTTATCCAATGCAAGATTGTGGGGGTACGTGGCAGGGAATAACCCAGGAGGGGGAGCCAACCCATCGCAGGTTGTGCGTGCGCACACACACACACACACCACATCTAAATGGGGACCTTCCATTCATTTCTATGGGTAAAACCCTAATCCCAATCACGACACCCTTAGCCCCAACCCAGCCCTAACCTTAACCATAAGTAACCAACCCAAATACAAGACTTTTGGCGTTTTTCGTTTTTTGATTGTATTCACAGATTTTTATAAAATTTATCCAAATGGGGACCTGAAAAGTTGTCCCCAAAAGTAGGGAAATTTCAGGTTTTACCACACTTCGGTCCTCAAATGTGATCTATGCAACCCCCCCCACACACACACACAGTGTACCCCAAACTTGTGCCCAATCTAGACCAATAACCATGATTATTTTTTGTCTGCGACATGCAACTATACACACAGACACACAGTGCAAGTATTGAAACTGCTTCATTTTCATCATCACCATCATAAGGTCCCTGCTCTTTTTCCCTTCTGGAAATGCAGTATTTTTTCATTTTACTTACAAAAAAATTGCAAACGAGGAAGCTGAAACACCGAAAACATTTGATTAAACAAAAAGGTTTCTTTGATCTGATGCGCAATTTTAAGCTTATTTTATTAAATAGTACAATGCTCGTGCTTTTGCCCGATGCTTTTACTTTCCGTTTAGGTACTTCTGTGGAAGAATACCGGCGATCCACAGCGCACCGGAGCAGCTACTCGTGACATTTACACCTACCCCCCCCTGTCTATATGTAAATTTGCGGTTCTTACATTTCTGTGTAATAAACCAGAATATCGGGGTACTTGACCCCAAAGTACAAGAGCGGAGCCTTTATAAATGCAATGCAGATGAGGAGTGCACACGTTACACTGTCGTCCTTATTGGCTTCCAAATTCCAGATAAGAATATCAGGCTCGTCAAAGGGAAATGCACTTCTGTATAAAACTACTTCGTCTATATGAAAGGCATTCTTCATTAAAACGGGACGTAACTTCGGAAAATGACCATTTCACCTTTCACCCTATTGACTCTAATGGTTACTGTTAATGTTAATACTGACATTCTATAGTTGACCAGGAAACTCGCAAATTGCCGACACAAGCAAGACAGCCCACTTTCTCCGCCCAAAGTCCCGCTCCGAGCCGCACCAAATACGGCGTGACTCTCAATGGATTATATATGAAAAATAAAACTTTACGCGTCGGAAGAAAAAGCCACATTACCTACATGAGAAACAACTGGACAGATCCTAGTACATAATGTTGTTTTAAAAAAGGTTGTGATGAATAGCGAATCCGGGAACAGGGGGGACCAAGTATTTGACGGTAAAGGGTCAGTAAAATATATAAAGACATACCTTGCTTTTTACTTCCACGGCGCTCAGAACTTGGTGGTTCGCCACACGGCGGTTTTTGTTCATCTCTCAGCAGCTCGACCCAGTAAACGCCGAGCCCTAAGCCTCCCCCGTCCGCCCTAAGCGGGCTCCGACCCTTATCCGAGCAGGTGCGCGCACAGGTGCGTCATGACTGATGACACGCGCGACGCGCGCTCCCCCCGGCACGATACCCGACGCCCGCGGCTCCATCCTCCGGCGACGCGCCCTACGCACGCGGGAACACCGATCTCCGGGTGGCGTCGCTTTGCAGCGTGCGCGCACCTCCTCTCCGCGGACGCGTGCCCCCGCTGCTCCTCGGTATTTTAGGGGTTTAGATGTGCACCGGCATGGTGTGATCTTTCACAACTTGGGCTCCGAATAAACTTAGATAGTATAGTTTGTTTTATTTGTTAGTTAATTAATTAAGTCATTTATTTTTTTTTACAATGGTTATTCCATTGGAAGAAATCTATGGCGAGATCAGCTGTGGCAGAATCTTAATTTCCGACCAGCTGGTGAAACTTAGACAATCTAATAGGCGGTTTTTCAGGTACTTTCAAGTACTTACATTGCATACAAAAGTCAGGTCACAGGTTTTGGGGGGAAATACCATATTGAAATCTCTATCATCTTTATAGCTAATTCATTTTGAATGTCTTATTAAAATCCGTAAACGCAATTCTTTAAGATCACCATCTGATTTTCTTCACTGTGTGAGATTTATTGAACTAGATGAAGTCAAGGAAAACCTCATTAATTTCTCCACGATTTGTCATCAACCTGCAGATTACAAAGACAGCTATCGATATAAAAACGTAGACAAGCCTTCCATTTTCGATAAAAGTATTTTTCCTAGAATAGGTATCTTTGAAGGGAGATATTAAATATCCACGTTTTTTTTTTCCAGTCGAGTCTCGCATTTACGTTTCTCATCATGCATAATTATACGGTTCTTAATCTACTAGGCAACTCGCTACATTTGATTCCCCTTTTTGCGCGTATATGTACTAAAGAATATATGTGCCACCTACTGGATGAAACAAAAAAACATATGAGAAACAGAGCACTTCTTTTCATAAAGTAATGGGGGGGGGGGAATAAATCACAAAAACACAAAGAAAAGGCCAAAATGTCACAGGCTCAACTATCTCCAGTTCTGTTGCATGGATGCAGTTCACTGCACATACCAGGAGGGGTCAGGAGAACGAGCAGGACAGCACTGACCGAAAGAGGGCGACAGTGACTGCAGTTGTGACATGGCGGAGCCCCCAATGTTGTTAGAGCCTCCCCCCCCATACAGCAGCCCCTTCGGGATTGCGCGTTGCACTCGACACTGCAGACCGGAGCAGGCCAGGCCTAGCAGCCTGGCAGCCTACCGCCACGCGCTCTCCCCACCCCCACTGGGAGAGCTCTAACCAGCCCTCACAAATGGAGCAGAGGGGGGGGAGCAGGGCGGGTTTTCCATCTCCGCTTAAACAGTCAAAAGGCTCGAGATCCACTCCAGCCCACGACGCACAGACTCACCTCTGATTCAGCAAACCTTTATGCTGTCCGTATTTACGTGTCATATTAGGCCAGATACAGGAACAGGGTCGAGTTTGAGTGATGCAGCACAATCGATTCATTGGTTATTACCTGCGTTACTGCAAAAAATAAATGGCACCCAAGAGACATCAGCAAACAATTTCTATTGGTCCTATTTAGAACTTTGATGTACACATGGAACCATAGAAGTTTGCATTAACCACCCCCCAAACTCGGCTCTTAAAAAGGTTCCTTGCTATATCCAGGCAGATTTTCTGTAAATTTGGTACCCGCAATGGCTCTGCACCTTAAAACGGAGCAGTCTTCAGCAGGACTCAGACAGCAGACAGATCAGCATGACAGCAGAATGCTACTTATTTGCATGGGAAATCAGTGGGTGCATTTGTTAGGGGAAGCACTTTAGGGCCCGAAAGTCAGGAAATAGCAGGTTTCGATACAGTTTGGACAAAAGCAGCTCGGGTAGGAGCGGTGGTCATTTATTACCAGCTTAAACATTTTGAGGCCACTCAGCATCATAGCTGCTAAGGTAGAGGTTGATGGGAAAGAAGAAAAATGCTGACAAATTACAGAATGGGTGAAGTCTAAGTTCCAGTAGCAAGGTACTTAAACCATCACTGATGGCACTAAATCACCAAAGCCAAATTTTTATAACTATTCTATGCTAGTCTAAAAATCCACAACCTACCCAATCTGTGAAGCATGACAAACTCCTAGGAGTTTGTAGTACAAATATACCATTTTCAAAATTAGAACTACCATTACTTGACTGTAATGTGTGACCACCAAGCACCTTTAACCTGAACCACTTCAGTAAATACAACAGGATGAGCTGCCTCGGACAAAGGTGGGCAAACACAGTCCTTGAATATCATTTGATGGATAAGCATTTAAAATTAATGCACCACACAGAACAGGCAAACTCGAGCTTTAGTATTCAAAGCACTGCAGCAGTATACAAACATTTTCTAGTGCGTTTCAGGAAACAAGAGTAAAACACAAGCTCTCTTTGTTATATTGTTTATTTATGCCCCTCCACAACATAACAGTACACAAAAATAGTATTCAGCATAAATAAAAACCAATTGTTGAGATACTTGCAGCACTAAGGTCAACCTGTGGTCGGCTGCTTCACAGGTCAGGGCTGTCGGGCCTCCGAATTGTAGCAGCGCACCATCCTGGTCCACCGGAGGCGGGGGTCTACTCCCTGAGCGGTCCGAGGCAAACATGCTACAACGTGTCCAATGAGTACCCAGGGACACCGCCGTGCCCCGCCCCCTCAAAATGCATTGCTACAAGGTCAAAAAAAAAAAAAAACAAAAGAAAAAAAAAAAAAAAACAACACCAACTTTGCAGGAGGGCTGTGTGGTGTGTGGATGCGGGGCAGCAGGGGTGGGGGGTGCAGAATAAAGGGGAGTCCAAAGTGCTCGCTGGCGCAAACCACAATACAGCACTTTAATTATTCAGGGACGGGGACACAGAGAGGGGGATAACGACAGATCACAAATTAACATCCCGTACAGAGTAATTATTGATAATCGCTCACACCACAAAACGGGTGCCAATTCTCGTACAAAATAACGAAACCTTTCAGAAAGGTAGTCGGCCAGATCAATCTCTGAACTACAAAAATGCTGTCGAGAGCAGCAACGCAGCTACTCAACGCAGGCTAGCAAGATAAGAACTGTACTGAAAAATGGGGGGCAGTTTTAACGGCAGGGGAGGGGGAAAAAATAGGTGACTTAATCTGCATTTTTTACGATTATATAGGAGATTTTATGCAAAATACTATAGTTTTGTCACAAAAGAATAAACAAATGAAGAGACATTACAGCACTTTCTATCCATAAGAGGGGCCCAAGGTAGACCATATGACCTAACTTGTGCATGAAGAGAGTAGCAAATATAGCAAGGATACACTGACTATAGCAACAAGTCTCCTAAAATTGGTCTAAAAGACTGTACAAATTTACAGTATTGTGTACGACTATGAAATTAGGGTTTGCCACTTCTTTCCTTCTTCAGAACATCATTACCTCCCCTCTTTTCTGGGGCCAAATAAATCATGATCGTTGTGTAAGCATCAGAACACGTAAAGTATACTGCAGACGTAACCGAGTACCACCGCTGAGTCGTCAACACTGCATTTCCTGCACAAATGGCAGCTCATAATCTTTCGTTTGTTTTGCCACGGTGGGAAATTACAAAACAAAGCAGCTAAACTGTCTTTCATATACAAAAAAAGAAAATCTTTTGTCTCCTTCTCCTTGAGGATGGCTTGTGGGTGAACAGGAGGCCAGTCAGTCCCACCTCCCGGGTCAGCACTCCGGACTGTTCGCTGTGGGGTAGCTCTGGGTCTGAGGTAAGCCGTGACGTGCGCGGACCGCGAGCACGTGCATGTCTCACGCTTGCTGGCTGCCAAGCTCCACGCCCCCAGTCCGCAGCCCAGACACTGGCTCCGCTCCCCCAGCCACGCCCTCTTTGGACATCTCGTGTCCCGAGCTGCGCTCGTCCCGCCACACTGGGGAGGGGGAGGGGGAGCGGCTGCTGCCCATCATCTCTCCGTCCTCCTCCGGGCCCTCAGAGCTCCTCTCCGGCTGCTCGTCCCCATAACCATTCTCGCTGTGGGTCGCTGGCGTCTGGCCCGTGCAGTGAGGGGCTTCTGGTGAATCCGCCACAGTATCAGCGATGCATCCCTTCTCCTGCTCTACCTCCTGGGCCGGCCCGTCGCTGCATGGAGAGTCTCTCCTGGGGGGTGTCTCTTCTTCTCCAAGCTCCGATGGCCTCCCCTCGTCAGCCCTGCTGTTTTTCATTCCGGAGCCAACCTCCCCTTCGGGCCCGCTGTCAGAATCCACGGCTATGGGTTCTGATATTTTCTCTGGAGCCCTGGTGGTACTTCTGATTGTCCTGCTCAGCCTGCTCCCCAGTCTCCTCTGGCCGGCTCCAGCCGCCCTCTCCCGACGCCAGCGGCCGAGCGCCTCTGCGGAGCGGCCGATGGCTGCCTTGGTCGTCCGGTACTTATTCTTACCGGCACTCTCGGGGACCGCCTCTGGCACGAGGTCCAGCTCGTGCCGGACTCGGCTGAGCTGGCTCACGCTGTACCCCAGCAGCACGACCTGCTCCCGCCTCTCGCAGTCCTGCAGGCACGTCCGCCGCCGGTTGGCAAAGTGGCTGGCGACGTCCGATTTCCACAGCCACAGGCTGGCGGCCAGCTTCTCCACCTCACGGCGCGACGGGTACGGCTGGCGGTTGAAGTAAGAGGTCAGGAAGGCCTTGCGCGCTTCATACGACGCGTCCTCGTGGCCCTTGGGATCGAGAGCCAGGACAACGGGCTCGTCGCCTTTCCCTGTTGGCCCTGGGGGCGTTCGGTGCCCCGGCTCCTGCGCCTTGAGCCTCTTGGTGGGAGGCAAATCCACGGGCTCAGGCTCGCGCTTGAGGGGGGCCAGGGGTGTGGCTGAAGGCCGGGGCTCGGGCCCGTTCTGAGTCTTCCCCACGCCGCGACAGTGCACCAGGTGCAGTGTGATGGTGGATGCTGTCATGTTGCTGGTGTAGACGCCCAGGCAGTGGATGCACTTGTAGGTGAGCTTCTTCTCCACCGGGTGCACTGTCTGTATGACCTGGTGGCGCTCACGCAGGTGATGCGCCAGTGCATCCGAGATGGGGCCCTTCAGGATGGAGAAGCACAGGGGGCACAGCGTCTTGCCCACATCTTTCTTGTAGGGCACGGCTGCCTGGGGTACACTCTTCGCCAACGCATTGGGCGGCCCCTCCGGGATCTTGGGGGCCACCTTCTTGCCCTGCGCGGCGGAAGTGAAGTTATTCTGCGCGTGGAAGGCCACCGACTCCTCGGGTGCGTCCCGCATGTTGTAGGTGGTGACGATCAGCTGGACGTTTTTGGGGTTGCCATGCTGCAGCGTGAGGTCGAAGGTGAGTGGCGAGTCGTTGCGGGGCCCAGCCGCCTCATCCGTGTGCGCGGCACGCGTGTGCGCCACCAGCTTCTCCACATCGTGGAAGACGTTGCGACAGTGTGGGCACGACAGGCCGTGGATCAGCATGTGGTTGAGCAGCGTGTCGCTGGGCAGGTAGCGGTTGCAGTGGAGACACTTGCTTGTGAAGTTGTGGATCTTCATGATGTAGTTGGCCACGGCACGTACCTTCTCTGCCTTGTGCTCCTTCTCGAAGTGCGCGCTGTACACGTTTTCGGGGAACAGCTCGTTGCAGATGGTGCAGATCTTCCACTTCTGCGTGTAGGACGTGCCCAGGAGGGAGCTACCGCCACTACCTGCCTTCTTACCGGGGCTCACCGAAGTCACTGTGGCGGCGGCTGCCTGCACCCGCGAGGGTAGCGGCACAGCCTTCAGTGTGGATGAGAGAGCAGCTGACGAGGTCGTCGAGGAGGAGCCCGCCCCCGTCTGGACACCCGTACGGGTCACTGCCTGGCCAACCCCCTGCACACCTGCATTCTGCCGGATGGTGTGAGACTGCTGCGGGATGGTCACCTGTGTGGTACCCGGGAGGGTGATGCGCACCTGCTGACCGACCGAGAAGGCCTGTGCCGTGGACCCCTTTATACCGAACTGGCCCGGCTTCAGGGGCACAGCGGACAACAGCCCAGTCTTAGGCAGGGACAGCCGACTCAGCTGCTGAGTGGTGAGGGTGCGAACACCGGCGGTCACCACCGTGCCCTTGGGTGACACCCCCAGGATACTTTTGTCCTGGGTTTTTGGGGAGATCATCATCAGAGGCTGTGCACGTGGCACGACGACGCTGGTGTGGCCGATCATGGCCGTCACCTGGTAGCCGATGCGCTCGTGGTCCTCGATGACATGCTGCACCAGGGCCTCGTACGTGCGCGGTATGAACAGGCAGCGTTTGCAGTGGATGGCGTCGGCGTCGCGGGAGGAGGCCGCGGATGAGGCGGACGTCCCGCCGTTGACGGACTTCTCGGAGGCTTTGGAGACGTAGGGCGCTGCCACATGCTGGAAGTGCTCCCGGTAGATGTGCTTGCGCACCACGTTGTACAGCGGGTCGCGGTATGTGCACTTCTTGCAGTAGTACACGGCCTGCTCCACGCTGTCACCGGACCGTGGCTTGGGGCTGCTGCCGTCCGGCCGACCCGCGTCCTTCGAGCCGGCCGCCGCGGCTCCGCCGGCCTGGCGTACCGCGTTGCTGGGCACATGGAACAGCCGGATGTGCGTCTCCAGTGTTGCCTTGTTCCCATAGAAGGTGCAGTAGGGGCAGTTGAGCAGAATGCGGCTCTCAAAGTCCTCACTGTGCACATTGCGGAAATGGCTCTTGTAGGCCGAGAAGAACTTCGAAGAGAAAGAACAACCGGAACACCAGAAGGGTTTCGACCTGTACTCCTGCGGACAAAGCAGAGGGTTAGCAGGGCTGAGACAACTCGAGGAGATCCCATAGCCCTCGAGTGGCCATCTATGGCAATTACGCTTAGCTTCATCACACAGTACAAAGTCAATGGCTCCATGCTGTATCAGAGAGCACCATGGTAAGTATGCAGCTACACAGAACTGAACGGATGTCAGATACACAGAACCTGTAAGGGGTGAAGTTTCACAACAGGAAGTAACTACGTGCCACAGCCCAGCCCTTCACAGGTTTGTTTTGGATGGTTGGCAAACAAAGACCCAGATCACACAGATGTGCATGTAGATTATAGAGAGTCCAGCAGCCCCATGTGAGACGAGCACACTAAAGGGGCCCTATTCTGCTTTTCCCCTTATCTTTTAGTGCAATGATTCTCAAAGTGTGTGGTGCACCGCGGAACTGCAGGGGGCGTGAAGCACAACAAATCCCAGGTTGAGAGTGTGCTAAAATGTGTAGCAGAACCAAAGTTGAATTTACATGTTTCAGATGGGAGCAACAGCACACAGTACCTTTGGTTTTTTTTTTTCCCCCTCTTTCAGTCAGCAAAACAAATGTGAAGTGGAAAGATTTTTGGTACGGATGAAAAGGAAAAACTGGTGGCGGTTTTAATAAAACAAAATCTGGCCCATTTTGTTTCTAATGTCTATTATGAAATGCAAGTACACATTTGCCGTATAAAGCGATACCTGCGGCAATGTCTTGTTGTAGCAAGAAATTGCTATGCATTTCAACCTATATACCACGAAAGCAGTACAAATTAGCCACATAAAGGTTCAAATGCATGGTGATCATCAGGCAAATGCACATAATACAAATACACATTTCAGCTGCCACGAGAACAAATTGCTGCGCTTACCGCTTTCTCTGGCAAATATGTACTTGTGTACAAGTCATGTGCACCTGTAGGCTATATGACTGATCCAAGTAGGGTGGGTACATGGGGGGGGGGGCACAACAAAAAAAATGAGAACCACTACTTTAGCGTTACATAGCTTTAGGTGCATGTAAATGGTCTGCGAAGCCTTAACTCTCAGTACAGAAGCCACTTTTCTTCAATCTGCCTCAGTGGAATTCCAGCCCTTACTTATGTGACTTGGTGAGGTCACCTCGTAACACAATCCTTATTGGCTACCAACCTGCAATGATCTGCCTGCAGAGTGCAAGACTGGGGCAGAACGTGTAGGGCAAGCTGACCAATTAGAGCAGACTGGGCTCATCGACAGAGTTATAGAAAGATTGCACAGAGAGGTACATTATGAGGAAAATGTGTTTTTGGAACACTGAGGCATGTAAAGGAGCATGCATTCCAGGACACGCTGACACGGTGATGAACGTCTTGGTACATGCACAGAGAACGCATTTCATGTGTCAGTCAATCACCTTGGTAGGATCAAAACCTACCAGCATGTGACATACCTGTGCTTTAGTTAATGATGGATCCCACATGCACAGGTCGTCCCAGGTGGTGTTTTTGATGTAGAAGTCATTGGGACCAAACTCCTTGAAGTCCTATTACAAAGGGAGTAAAGGACAATGGTGGACACATGTTTAAATGGATGCATATGAAAGCATATGCCGCTAAAGCAGCATATTTAAAAAGTCTAAAGAATCTTTAATCCAATACTCAGAAGGAAACAGCCCAAAAGTGAGAGTACCTCAGCGTGGTCCTTGCAGTACTCCAGGCCGATGTCGCTCAGAACCTTCTTCACATTTTTCCTGGCTTTCCGTAAACTATAGAGGTTGTTTACAGGGAGCTGAAACATGCTTCCTATCTGGTAGGAAAACAGAAAATAACGTCACATACCCATCAACCACAAGAGAACACGGTGAATTTCATCACTATTAAGACTCCTAACAAAACTTGTCAAACCAAATGGAGGCCAAGTAAAATGTAGCCCGGAAATACTGCATAAAGGCATTCGTATTCAAGCTTGTACAGTATTTTCTCGCAGTTACAGTTTCAAAAACATCTCAAGTTACTTAAGCACCTCCAATCAATGCTCAGAATTATATGTTCTGTGACATTCAGAACTATGAATTTTTCATTCTTCCTAAAAAACATTTAGCTTGATGCTTTTGTGGGAAAGATTTTAAAAGCTTTCTTGCCTAACCAAAAGGAATATGTTATTCATATTCATTTATATTAGGTGATTATATATAATATTGGGAATTATTACAATGATAACTTAGTTATAAATCTAATGAGGTTAATACAAAACCCACCAAATACATTTAGAAATGAAAACATTTGTACTGCCTGTAAAAAATGATGGATGGAAAGTATGTCAAGGCCTGAAATTGTGAGATTTTCCTTGAGAAAAACTGATTTGCTCACGTAACAACCATAGCAGGCTATCCACGTTCAGTCAGCAGTTCAGTTACATGTCCTGATTGAGGAATTAACTTCACGTCTTCCACCATTAAGATGCTAGCTTCTATGCTCTCTAAAGTGCTTTTTTTATGAAAATAATTTCTTGTCCAGTCAGTGCTATTTTTCTAAGACAACTTATTCCACCAAAAAATAACTTGTGTGCCACTTAAAAATGATGAAAAGAATGATTAAAAACAATTCACTCAAAAATTACTTGCACAAGCAGTGAGTCTAGATGATGATGGCACTGGACTGGCAGCACAGCTACTGTCAATTTGGACATTGGTGAAGCCCACTTTCACACTACTGTTAAACTGACACAAAGGAAGCAGCAAGTTAAGATGGGGTCTCCTGGAGGGCCATAGTTATCCCAATTCATTAGCTACAGCTAATTGGGTCAATTAGCTATTAAAAAGGAGTCTTCAATTACTAATTACGTAATAGCTTGGCGGACAGTCTATATGATGTATTCTTTGGATACTCTCTTACACAGCTTGTAAGTTGTCAATTGAAACATTTTAAATATTTTTGACAGCATTGCCATCCCTGAGGCAAACACCCAAATTTGAATCCACAAAATCACATAAAAAAAAAACACAACAACTGCAGTTAAATCTGCTTGTCTCCATCACATGTTCTCCTTAATCAATGTCCTCCTGTCGTTCTCCACCTGCCTGCTGCCCTCCATCTGTCTGCATCAGTCAGGCTTTGTTTCCACCAGAACCATTACTTGTCTCTCCCACCTGCAGCAAGTGGGATCCCCGGCCTGAGAAATTGCCCGTCATACAGAAGTCTTTAAAACTTAAAAATCCATCCAACATTCAACTAATCTTCAGATAATCCAGATCAGGATCACCAATGGGTTCTATAGCCTATCCCATGAACAACAGGGTAGATGGAAGGGGTACACCCCAGATGGGATGTCAGTCCATCACAGGGCACATGTATTTTGGAAATACCACATGGATCACAGTAGTAAACAGGAATTCCCAGAGAAACCCATATGATGCAGAGAATATGCAAACTCCACACAGGAATCAGACGTGGGATCTGAAACCCCAGCCTTGTTTGGTGTGAAGCAATAGTACTACCCACTGAACCACTGACGACATCATACACCCTGGTCTGGATGACTGACGAAATCAACTGATCACTGATTCATTATTAATTCCGATTCATTTTCCACAGCAAACTGCATAACTAGCCCCCCTTGCTTAAAATATCTGGTCCTCTACGCAAGTCCCTTTTCAAAACCAGGGCGGCAGTAGACTACGCTGACTTTCGGCATGTTGAGTCCAACTTTGACACTGAAATGACCACAGTGACCCATGTGCCGTGTGCCCCACAGGACATGGCCATGGTTATACCAGCACTCCCACCGCCTGTGGTGCATGCAGCCACGAGGAGCTCCAGTGCCCTTCCAGCCTCGCCTGACAGCCCACTTTCTCCCATGGCTGGTAGATGGCGCTAGAGAGCGCCCTCGGCCTTCCGATTATGTAAGACTCCCAGCTCCGCAACTGCGGCCCAGCCCCCATGATCACGGAATGGCGCCTCCTATTGAGTCTGCAGCGGCGCCCAACATGTCTGCATTGCAATTTTTTTCCCTTTCTCTTTTTCCTCTGGCGGTGGGGGCTGGGTATAGTCCGCTTCGCTTAAGGGCCGCTGGTCCAGCACGCCCCGCATAGTCCCTAATAAAGACTTTTTGTGCAAAATTTGCGCCAGAACTCATAAATGAGGGGAAGCTGTCGTTATATAGACTTTGGATCGAGCTTTTAAAATTACGCGGTTGTTTTTTCTCTCCCCCCCCCTGCAGACGACACTCTTTTCGTGACGGCCGGCTTTCGCTGTCATCTTTACAAAAAAACTCAGCAAGCCCGTCCACCCGCACGGCCATGTACCCGGGTACCGGGGCCGGGGGCGAGAGGTTAGCCACAGAAATGTCCAGATCTCGCCGGCTATATGAGCGACACCCGGGAGGAGCAGATAGATGTTTTTCTTGGTTAATTACACCTGGCAGGGGAGCAGCGTTCGTAGGATAGCGCCCGATAATCGTCCCCCGGAGCCAGATGTGGGCGCCCCCCCCCCGCTAGGGCAGCACAGGAACACCCGCTCCCCGGCTATGACCTTTGCTGTCACCCCCCGTCTCAGTGGCCCTTTGCCCTTCCCTGATCTGCTGGCCCCCCCCTT
>JAODKM010000118.1:26090052-26102741 GCA_026780845.1 Petrocephalus sullivani
GCCGCTCCCGTCGCCACGCCGCGCCGCGCCGCCCGCGAGCCAATTAGCCGCGCGCCGTCACCTGCGCGAGGGCACGGCCGGCGGCTCGCGGCCGCCGATTAGAGCGCGAAGCGGGACCGCGGCGGATCGCCGGCGAGGCCGTCCGAAAAGCAGGGGGGGGGAAATGCCACCCCCACCCCTCACTCCCCGCGCCGGAGTTTGGCGATAACATTAATGGTGGGACTCCACAGCGCGGTCCGCACGGCCGTGCCCGTGAGAGCGGCGGTAAGGGGCCGAGCGGTCCGGAGCAGCCGCACGCGTACCCGTCACGTCCGCCAGGCGGGTAACAATGACAGCGCTGCCATTTAAGTTCCCCGGCCGTCGGCGGGCGGCTCAAAACAGCGATAAAAAAACACCGTTACTAACTACAATATACATTACGGCTGGTAAAGGATGAGAACCGCCAATTAAATAACCGGATAAGTTACCCGGCGTGTCCTCAGGTACCACACGGCATGGCTTCGCTGGTGGCCGCGTCGGAACTGCCATTACTGCCCGAACTAAGCAAAATAGCGCGACATCCCAACCTGAAGCGGCGTGTTTATAAGCCGGGGTCGGCGGCGCGAACTACCGGACGCGGCTGCGGCGCGTCGGCAGCGGCTAAGCTAACTAGTTGGTTACCCCGGGGCTCACGGCTCAGCAGGCGGCATGGCTGGATCTTCCCCCAGAATACCGGGGGGGTGCTCGACAACTTCTCGGGTATCGTCCCCCGATAAACAAACATCCGACCGCAGGCGCACGGCTTTCGGACGCGGCGTCGGTAAGTACCGCGCTGGCACAGTTAGCCGGCTAACTGTCAACACCCGCTTCACCGGCCCGTTAGCCGGCTAGCTAGCTGGCGTTACCTGCGTGAGTAAAACCAGGCGGCTAGCTACTCCACACTTGAGGCGATCTGTAGCTAGTTCACGTTAAACTGAACCCGCGGCGCAGACAAAGGGGCGACCGTCGTCCTCCCTCCTCTTCCTCACTGGGCAGCCGAGCCGAGCCGCCTTACTGGGAGACGTTCAGGTGCCCACACCGGACCGACAGAATGGACCAAACTCCCTTCGCTGTCCGTCCCGGGGCTTACGGCTGTCCTTCTCGCTCCCTTTTCGGCTGCCGGCGATGAAGTGCTGCTGTCACACATCTAGATAGTGCGTAGCTTAATAGCCAAGTTAACTGATGGTGCGGGAGAAATGGGCGGCAGTGCAGCACTCGGTGTTGCGCCAATTCTACCAGGTTTTGCACGAAATTGAATCTGATCCACACTATGATCATTTACAATCACCAGTACTTTTCTCCCTCCTCTTCTACAGACAATACCCCCCAGTCAAGAACCTGCCCAGTCCAAAATGGCGTATGAAAAAGAGCGGAAGTGACATATGCGTTTGATTAGCATAAGAAAGTCATTGTGCCCACGGAGAGACCACTTGATTAAGGGAAGCGTCGTTTCAGGAGTTTTATACTACGTAAACTTGCCATTTACCTGATCCGCGGAGGTACAGCGATCTCCTTCAATTCGAATTCCGCCGGTTAGTCAAATAAAGGGAGGCAGCGGCAGTTTTAGGGAGAGGGGAAACCGAACTGCACCCTCCGACGTCCAATAGGGGGCGTATTGGTCGTGAGTCCGATGGTGGTGAATCAATATGAAAAAACTGGCGCGCATGCGTTTTGGCCCTCTATGCTGGCGCCTTCCCCAGGCGAAGAATCGGATGTGTACACTGCCTCACAACATCCCCGGGTGGCGCTATGCTTATTATTGCGCTGTGCTCAACCGGACTACTTTCCAAGTGTCACGTGCTTTCTTCATATCCCGGGTTTCAGCCGTGGGTCAAGTGCAAGGCCATTGAACTGGACGTGCTTAGAAAATGGTAGACCCATCCTTGCCTGTAAACCATGTAATCATCAGATTTGATGATAGCAGAGGCCCCCTACATATGCTCGTGTTTAAAATAATTAAATAAATTCAATGGTGTGTATCCCAGGACACATGGTGAGTAAAACGGTCAGCAATCTGATATTGTGCGCTACATGCAAAGCACCCTTAATTACAGTTTCTCTATCCATCCCCCATCATTCCATATTTTGTACCAGATTTTCCCAAGAAAGTTTTTTTCCTCTCTAACTACGTCTGTCGCCCTTTCTGCTAGACACATCTCTGAAGTAAAAAAGGTGTGTACCCGTGGCATTGGGCTCTAAGGCTGCCAGATAAATGGCCTCAACCTGCGCTCAGGCACCAAGTTTCACTCTCAATGGTGCATATTTGTATGTGTCACCCTGGGGTTTCCTCCGGTTACTCCGGCTTCCCCCCACAGTCCAAAAACAGGCAGAGGTTAATTGGAATTACCAAATTGCCCATAGGTGTGTGTCTGTGGGTGAGTGGTGTGTGAGGGTTGGTGCCCCATCCTGGGTCGCTCCCTGCCTTGTGCCTGTAGCCTCCGGAGTAGGCTCCAGACACCCCGCGACCCTTAATAGGACATGCAGTTATAGAAGATGGATGGATGATATATGATATGTAGATATATATAAATGTGTGTCTCTAAGAAGAGCAGGATTGAATATGCAAAAATGTACCTGTACTCATATTTGTGTGAATGGCAAATTAAGCATAATTTCTCTGCCATTTCTATGCTGAGGAAAGGTCATGGTATAACTTAAATGCCTCCAGTGCAATTATAAATTATTGTAAAAATGTCACTTTGGACCAACGTGTGTGCTATTTAACTAGATGCTATAGATGTGCATCTCAGTAGTTGTTTCTGTGCACTCAGTATTTTATATAAAGAGACTATCAATGACTTACTTGAAATAGTTGCCAACTAAGAGATGAATTTACAAAAATGCTCAACTGGGGAGATGTGGTGGTTGTGTGGTGGTCACACGTGCTTCTAGGGATATAGGCTCAGCGTGTGGGAATGCTCTGTGCTTTCGCTGTGTTTTCTCGGGGTCCTTGGGTTGCCTCCATCAGTCAAAAAATGCATGCTTTATGTGAAAAGGTGTGTCTAGACCACAGGTGTCAAACACCAGTCCTGGAGGGCCAGTGCCCTGTGTAGTTTGGTTCTTTTCCTGTTCCATCACAAATGATTGAGCTGAAGAGCTGTGTGGTAATTAGTATAAGGAGCTGCGAGGAGTTCAGGTGTGTTAAACGAGGGTAAACCCAAAAAATGTGCAGGGCTCCGGCCCTCTAGGACTGGAGTTTGACACCCCTGGTCTAGACTGTCAATGCCTCAATGGTGTGTGATTGCATGTGCCCTTAAAAGGACTGGTGTCTTGTCTAAGGCGTCCACGTCTTGTACTGTCCTTCCTGGGATAGGCTCCTTGCAGCTGCATGTGTTGGAAAAACAGTTACTGAAAATGGATACATGGAGTATGTGCTGAATTGGAGTTGACTACTTGCTGTCTCTAGTTGTCCAAATGAAAAGCAGACCAAAGAATCAGAAACAGAACGATCTTTATTGGCTAAGTATATTAGGCATACAAGGGATTTGTCTTGGTTGCTCTGCTCCAGGGTAACATATAACATGCAAGACAATTTCAAGATAATTTACGAATGTGTGCACATGAAATTTCAAACAAATGTTTTAGGGGTTTACTTTGTCTACCGACAAATTTAAAATAAATACAACATGGACTGGGATCTGTATAATCCATCTAGCCAAATTTTAAAATGCACATACGCAATTGCTAGGGCAGGGGCGTAGGAGAAACCTTGATTTTGGAGGCGGGTATTTAATACTTCGAATGCAAAAAGATTTATATATTTTTTCTGGGTGGACGCATGGAGCTGAATTCATTATTTGGGGCGGGGGACACCTGCTGTCAAAAAAGACAGGTATCATTGTTAAACAGCCATGATAAAATATTTGAACCACATGACAGAACCACACGACAGCATTCTATATCTGTCTGTCTGTCTGTCTGTCTGTGTGTGCAGTTTAATAAATAAAGGCTTGTTCTTTACCCCCGGGTCCTAATTCAATATACACACTGCAATGCGATTCAATTCAGCGAATGTACTTTCTTTTAGTAGGGTACTCTGAATACTATTACGGTTGCTAAAGCATTCGCTTGCCACTAATACAAATGAAACACAAATATAAATGTTATATATGTTTTATGTAATTTGATCATATATTTTAAATTAAAACGAGAGTTCACTGTTGATTATTATTCAGACATTTAATCCATCACATGCTTACAGTGGCAGTTGCGAGCGAGACTGTACTACGGCATTTTTTGTAATCGGACATTTGTAATCGGATTTGGGATGTTTGATTACATTTCCCACTTTCCCCGAATTTGGAGAAGCCATTAACTGCGGTTTGCAAGATCTGCGGGAAACGAGCTGTAATAACACTTGGATATGGGCGCAGGTACGGGTGTAACATTCTGGTTTTCCATTACGATACACTAGGTGGCGCGATTTCCTCAGTCTATCACCGTTGCCGGCTTCTCATTGCCCACGACTGCGTGCTGAGCAATGGCGACTAATGCGCAGAGCTTGTTCTCATTAATGGCAGAAGTTTGATAATCCGCAATTTTCCGTAATCATCAAATGTAACTATTAAAATCAACACACGATTTTTTTTTTCAGAATGAGCTGTGCATCTAGTCAGGTGAAGAAAGCTCGGTAATGCCATATGTCTGTCAAGGCTAACTACTGAATCTGGATTCCTTCAATGGGGGAGGGGGGATGCAGTGAAATGGAGGGAAATAAAACCTTCATTCAAGAGCCACAATGACCTGAAGACATCACTGTGGAACATGGCAAACTGAAAGAAAGAGCTTCTGAAGGCTTTCTTGTATGGTTTATATGTATGGCTGATGGTCACTTCTCTCGGATCAGTCCAGTGGTTCCATCACCTCCAGCACAACCGTGCGCGGGCCCGTCATGACCAGCTTGGTGACGACCCGGTAGTCGAGGTGGAGGACACAGCGGCCGTTCACCTGGCAGACAAACTGCCGCACCTGGGGGGAGGCCGGCAGCACCAGCATTTAGTGCCATGACCCAGGCCTCTGTACAGGTATGTGTTCATTTGCGTGCCAGCATGCAGTACTGTGTTAGGCAGTCAAAGGACATGCCTAAAGCTGTGTATATTTACTCAAAAAAAAACCCCAAATTAACATTTGAACTTATTTAACAATAAAAGCTAAAATTAATTTCTTCTGTTCTCCAAAAAATGACTGATATTATGGATGGCAGGAAGAACATCACTTCAATTCCCTCTCTGGTCGTTCCCCGTTTCTGAATACAGCAGCACTTTCACATAAAATCCTCAGGTACTCGGGATGGCCCAGAGGGAATAGGCGGGGTGACGCATGCGGGGGGGGGTATGTCGGGGGTCGTGCCCAGGTTTGTAGCCGAAAGCCAGTGATTTCTTAATCTGCCCATGGAGGACTAGGAGTGGTTTTGCAATGCTGAAGCTAACACATTTTTACAGACATAATATTGTTATTTTGCACCAGCATAAAGATAATTTAAGAACTGCTTAAGACTTTTGCTCAGTATTGTATGTCTGTGGCAAATGTAGTGATTGTGTATGTGTATGTGCACATGCCCTTCTGTGCATGTCTGTGTCAGTGAGACAGTATGTGTCCCCAAGTGTGCCAGTACCCGTCGGTGTGTAACCACCTTTCATTCTCTGTGTGCAGTCACGCCCACCCGTGAGCCTTTGCTCGCCCACCTGTGTGTATGACCACGAGTGTGTTTCTGCCTGCTTATGCAGGCGCTCATGTGTACCGTGTGTTCTACCTTCACCCCGCCGGCGGCAGCGGGCCCCCCAGGTTCCACAGCCTGGACGTAACAGGGCGGCGATCCACGTACCACGAATCCCCAGCCCACGGCATCGCCCACCACCTATAGATGGACACACTCGCAGTCACACACAGACACACTGATGCTGCTACTGACCGATGTTGCCACAGATCAGTTTCTGTGCAGAATTCACAATTCCTGAATTTTAGCATGATGAGCGTGATGCAAATCCCATTCTAACGCAACTCCTCAAAGGATGACTAATCAAAGTTTTTGGGGGCAGCCTGTGGCTCAGTGGGCTAAGCTTTTGTGCCTATGATCGGAAGGTCATCGGTTCAAGCCCAGCCTTGGCAAGTCCTTAGGTCCCTGAGCAAGGCCCTTGACCTCCAGCTCCTTGGGTGCCCCAATAGGTGGCTGCCCTTCACGGCCAAGCTTACTCTCATGCAGAGCAAGATGGGGGCATTGAAATGAGAATTTACCATGGGGATCGATAAAGTATCTATTATTATTATTAAATCGTAACACCTTACTTAAATCTGTTTTCTATAATACATTAATATGGTTGGTATAAGAATTAATAAAGCATCACAGCATCTTCTATTGGTAATCATAAGGCATCATAGTGTTAATTATAGTACTTCTCCAGTGAAGCTCTCATCTATAATGCACTATAGATATTTTCATAATGCAGTACAAAGCATCCTTAATTCTTATACCGACCATTATAATGCATGTTTGTAATGCTTTATGAACGCATTATAAGGTGTTATGAATGCGTTCATAGATTCTTATAGACATGGCATAGAAAGTGTTACCATAAAACTTTCCCATCACATCCTGCCTTTTGACCAGGGCTCATCATGTTCATTTTAAGATGGATAGACAATTACATCACTGCCTTAGGAGTTAATATTGATATGGAGACATCTCCCCAAAAATGTTCTTTATGTACATAAACCAGACTCTTAGACCCAAATACATCGTGATAATACTTTTACAAAACAGTGAAGTGGAAATGAAGCAGTGAGTGAGAGAGTAGGCTTCCCATGCTCCCACATGCGTGGGGGCACTGCTGCTCACCGTCAGGACCTTCCGAACAAAGGGCGCCCCGGGACGCATAAGCTCCTCACGTGTCACACTCTTCTTCAGAACTGTCAGTCAAGGACACCCAGAGAGAGGGAGTCAATCGAGACAGGAAGCATTTGCATCACGAGGAAATGAGTCATGAGGACCGTCAGTAGAACAACATGAGATAAGCGTGTTTGAAATGGGGATAGTGATGTGAATTGGGGGGGGGGGCGGGGGGTACAGCCTGGCACAGTATGTCAGCATGTATCTGCTGTTCCTGTTCGACCAGTGCAGTGAGCGGACACCAGGCTGTACTGGCACAGTGAGCCCCCATCTGCCGGTACTCCTCCTGCAGTGTACGGCCTCTGCCTTAACGTAACTCTGTTTGGTCTGAACTTGAACTTGGTAATGCTGTGTTGCTGCCTCTCCCTTTGCTAATTCCCTGCCGTGACGAAGCCTAGCCGTAACGGTGCCGGTAAAATCCAGAGGGCGTCAGTTGTGCCCAGACCTGTCCCGCTGTACCCTGCGTCTCTCCCAGCAGGAGCTGCTGACCTGATTTGGGATTGCACCTTGTGTGAGGAAGGGGGGGCAGTGGGGAGGGGGGGAAATACCCATCCTGAGTCATCTGCTGCGAGGTCACTCCCCCCCGATGGACAGCAGACGTTACCCTGATCTCCTTACTGGGTTGCACTGTAGGAAGGATCATACATAAACACACAAACAAGTGCACCTAAAGTCTTTTGGATTCACACAGTATATAAGCATAAACTGTTAATAAGCAGAATGCGTCATGTTCTGTTCTATGTAAGGAAAGGTCTGTCTTTATGTATAATGTATGTGTATGTCTCTTAATATATACACTACTGTTCAAAGGTTTGGGGTCACAGATTTCCAGCAGAACAGTGTTCAGGTGTGCTAACAATTTCAAAGGAAATTCTTATGATCAAATTTGCGTTATAAGATGATAAGATTATTTCCAGCTACAAGTCTTTTACAACATTGACAATGCATACACTGTATTTCTGATTAACCTGATGTTGTTTTAAATGGACAAAAAAAAAATGATTTTCATTTGGAAAGAAGAGCTCAAACTCTTGAATGGTAGGGTACGTGGAGTTGGGAGGAGTACCAGACAGGAAGCTGCCTTGCTCCTCCTCTGGAGGTGTTTTGCGCAGGACAAAGGGGCTGTCGAGGGGGTCATCCTCTGTTGGTGATGCCCCTCTTCTCTCGCCCTCGCTCAGCAACTCGGCGAGCCTCCTCTGCCGCCGGAAGTTGATACAGAACTGGTACAGCAGGGGACTGTCGAAGAAGTGGTGTTTCTTCTCCACTGTGGAGAAAGACGACTCAGCCGGGAGTGGGAGTGACTCGTACTGAGAGGGTACCTCTCACTGCAACCAACTACCTGAAGAATGGAGAACTGCAGCCCTGTTAGATATACGAGCTGGCCACTGGGATTAGCCACATAGCCTCCAGCACCAAGGGCCACAGTCACTGAACATCTCCATGGTTACTGGTGCCACATCTGAGGGTGAGGGTTGCTGCTCACCGTGCTGGATGATACCGTGCTCCAGCAGGGCACGGCACAGCTCTGTGCCCTGACGTCGGCAGTCCGCCTCCCCATTCTGTAGCAGCCAGTCGACCAGCTGGCATCCAGCAAAGGTGCGCTGGTTGGCCACGCCCTGCTGTACTCGCAACTGCAGGATGGAGTTCTTTCCAGAGACCAGGCTATGGAAAAGCATCCACACTCATGCTGAGAGATCATGTTACTATACTGACACTGAAAAAACATATGCAGAAATACATAGACACAATGATGCATCATTCACTTAGGGGCACTCGGAATCATCCTAAAATACCCTCCTTCCCCATATGCCACCCCTGCACGCAGTAGAAACTACACTACATATTTTTTATGTTCTTAAATTTGTCACATGAATTTGCAAGTTAGATACCATAGGATCATATAACACACACCCAGGCTTCCAACTGCATGTCTGGTACAGGGCGGTCTGGAGAGCCTGGAGCAAATCCCCAGAAGCATAGAGCACAAGGCTGGGGTTCATCCTATACAGCAATGTTGCCCAATCCGGTCCTCAGGGACCCACAGCTCCAGGAAGCAAAAATGTGGACTGTCTGGCAGGGAGCTTGGAGGGAGAAAAAACATGGGCTGACTGTGGGTCCCCAAGGTCCAGATTGGGAAACACTGCTATACAGGATGCAAATTCCTAGCCCAGCACCTACATTCATGCACTACAAGCAATTTAGAGACATTAATTAGTGTAATTTCATGCCTTTGGAATCAACATGGGGAGAACACGAAAAGGTAGGTGGAGGTAAAATTTTCTGCAATGCTTGAGGTGGCAGTCAACAGAGATACCCACTGAGCCACCCACATCTTAATTATATTTAGCAAAATTATTTATCCATCTGACCCTCAACAGAAAAAGTAATTAATTGAAAATAAATTAACAAAAGATTCAACCACTGATGACTCTATGTGTATGTATTTTTGATGCTCATTACCAGTCACTATTTGGTTTAACTCTCTAAGTGACAAGATGGTGTGAATTAACCCAGAGCAGAATACTCCCTCCTATCTCTACAGGGTTCCCAAGCCTCCAAAGGAAGCTAAATGAGCTCTCACTGCTCATAGAGCCTCTGGCCACGCATGAAGACCTTCATCTCCATGTTGAAGGGGAAGGTTCCATCGTCTTTTCGGAATCGGTACAACAGTTTGGCATCCTTAAACGTCGATTGCTTGTCACAAACTGGAATGGAGAAGCATGACAGTGATGGATGGCACTTGGGAAGGACCACCAGAAAGAGGTGCACATATCTGAAACCTGCATCTACATTACTGTCAATTTTTTGACTCTTAGTCTCAGCCGATTTCCAAATGTAATGTAAAAGAAAGCTTCAATGAAGTGCAGTTTTCATGTTCCATTTTCTCTTCATACGTATGCCTAGGAGTGCTGGAAGTCAATTTATATACAGAACCGATGTTCCTGTTTGTATTTTGGGAATTGTGACATGTCTGTTGTAGGATATAGTGTGCAGCTGTGTGATTAGTTATAGTAAGATGACCAGAATTAATCCTCAGCACAACTAATGTACTGTAATGAATCATTTCAATTTACTGACTTCTTCCCTGCACAATGGGAAGAATGACAGTCACCTTCTCATGTGTAAAATGTCAACAAATTAAATGCAAAATAAGGGTAAGCTCCCATCTTATTCCATTCCAGAAAATCGAGGCCATCTGCCATTCCTGAAGTTATACAGAGCAAAACCCCAAATCAGAAGTTCACGCTCACTGACATTGCTTTTGTGCTCCGTGATGCCGATGCTGGCACTTTGCACAGCATAACAGTTCTGGGCCCCCATGGTGCACCAACAGTAAACAGCACTGGTCTCTTTGAGGAGCAGTTCTCTCTGCATGGAGCTTGGTGTTGCCACAACTGAGCACATAAGCAACACAATCTCTGAATGTTTCTATGAGCGAATCTGTTTTGAAAGCACCGATCCAGCCCACTCTGTTCATCTTGCTCCCTCAGATGGAAATACATTTGTTTTTTTTTTTTTTTTACATTTTGCCTGTATCTGGTAAAAATCTCACTGTTCTTACAGGACCAGCTGGCTGCACATCGATAGCCCAGCAGTCGTGACGGCCCACCCTCCTACCGTGGTGCACAATGTCATGGTCCATCAGGTACTGCATTAGACGTACAGCTGAGCCACGGTCTGGCGCTTCCTTATGGGCAATCAACCAATCGATCGCCTCCTGTGCCACAAAGCAGTTGGGGTAGGTGCGCAGGTAATAGCGGCGGTCCTTGATCAGCTTGCAGTCGTGGAGCCGCATTCTATGGGGGGGGGGAGGGGGGCAAAGCCAGGGATTCAACATGGTGGAAGTTAACTGAGGCTTGTACGCATTTCGGTCGCTGTTTATATCCATTATGTTTCTGTAGATTAGAAAATCACCAGCTGGGAGTTTTCTTTTTCCTTTCATTTACTCAATAACAGCATTTTTCACATTTTGAAAATGTGCCTGGTAAGCGATAAGGAAAACTCGGTTGAACCGCAATGTTTTATGAGAATGCGCTTTAGTTAATCAACTACTGGCAAGACTAGTTAGACCAGGAGAGGAAAATCACTGGGTCAAAGAGAAACTCCAGAGTCAGGATTAACACCATTCATTCTCGCTTTCTGTCCGTACCTGAGCTGTTCCCCAGCGATCCTCACCTCGGCCTTGTGCTGGTGGGCACTGGCCTTTCTGTGGATGCTGCTTCCTGTCCTCTCCATCCCTCCACTGTGGACCTCCGCTGTGGCTTTTTATAGTGGGCCTATTTAGTCAGCAAATAACCCCCACGGGCTGTGTTGTGTACACACAAACACATATTTTTCCACACAGGCTTATGCGCGCGCACACACACACACACACACACACACACCTTTGTATTCCTATCTTAGTCAGGATCATCCATTCATTTCTACATTAAAAAACAATCATGACTCCCTTAACCCCTACCCAGCCCTAACCATTACCATAAATAGCCAAACAAAATACAAGACTTTTGGCATTTTTACTTTTTTTGATTGCATTCAAAGATTTTTATAAAATGAAGTCTGAAGTAGTGAGGACCAAAAAATGACCTCATTAGTTATGTTTTTTAAGGATTTGCTATACTTGTGAGGTCCTTTGGTCAATGTTAGAACATTGCTGGTGGGATTTCCTACCATTCAGGTTGGGTACTGTTGTTGGATGATCAGGGCCCTTTCTGCGAGTGTTGAATATCACATTCACTTCAATTGGTGTTGATCAGGGCAGAAATGTGGCAAACAGTTCTTGGAAAGAGGGTGTCCTATGATGGTGCCAAGTGGAACGTCACCAACATCTTGTGTACAACCATGCATTCTGCTGCTAATGTTTGTTGTAGGAAATTGCATGACTGTGCTTAATTATACACCTCTGTCAGGAATGGGTTTGGCTTAATTAGGTAATTCCTCTAATTACTAGGGATGTCCACATACTTTTGGCCAGGTACTGTATGATCACACTTGTGCACACAGAAAATAAATGGTTTATTGTTGCACATAGATTCAGGTGTGAAAACGGATACACAGGAGGATCCAAACCAAGCTAAAGACACAAGTCTTCAGCTAAGAGAACATCAAGCTGTTGTCCTGACTCCTGAGGTTTTTCCTTATAAGCACAGTGTACTAAGAAATGCCCAATACAACTGAATGCTGGGAGGTGAATTAGATATTCAGTGATTAAGGCCGTATCCCTAAGGCTGAAGACAGTGCTGCGTCTGTAACATTTTTTTAATTGTAGTAAACCAAGAGGGAGATGGTAAGTGAGAGTGACTCCATCCTGTCCAGATGGAGGAAGAGAGGTAGATGAGGCGGAATGGGAGACAGATAAAGGAGAAGAAAGCACATGGAGAGAAAAGCTGGAAGATGGGGGTGGGGGTAAGAACAGAGTGTTCTGGAGGTGGTTGGGGTTCATGCTCCATGAAAACTTGCTGAACCTGTTTGAGAGATCTGAGGTTTGTGACTCTCTCCACCCCACGCTCACTCACTCACTCACTCACTCATTCTCACTTTCACATACTTCCCACTCACTCACTCACTCATTCTCACTTTCACATACTTCCCACACACTCACTCACTCACTCACTCATTCTCACATACTTCCCACACACTCACTCACTCACTCACTCATTCTCACTTTCACATACTTCCCACACACTCACTCACTCACTCACTCATTCTCACATACTTCCCACACACTCACTCACTCACTCACTCATTCTCACTTTCACATACTTCCCACACACTCACTCACTCA